>PVJN01007382.1:0-69580 GCA_004026805.1 Lasiurus borealis | reverse complement strand
TGTAATTATCCATCTCTACGTACAGATGAAGCAAAATAAATTATCTATACCTATTCTTATACATATTTCATAGGAAGAGTTGGGAGTGTAGATATAATTTCCAACCTACACTTGAATATTAAGATGATATTGGGAAGAAAAGGTTGCCAAATAAAAGTAGTCCATCAGGATATGTATTTTTCATGATTAGGAGCGTCTCAGCATACATTTACATTTAATTATGTACAGGCTGAGGGATGTATCACTCTCTCATATAAAATAAATGCTTAGTAGAAATTGTATAAATTCTAGTTCCGTATTATATATTTTTTATGATGATCGATTTGCATTATAATCTCAGATGATTTGATTTTTATCTAGTATAACCGGCCGGTTTCTAAATAGCATCTAGAAGTCATTTCCTGAGATAGATTGTACAGGTAAATGTTATAAATCCTCAGAGAATTTGCAGGCAAAATCAAAAGGAAAACTTCATATTTCTTACTTTAAGGTTTCTAGTTTGCCTTTCCCTTCTGAGACACGCTTCCTGAACATTGCTTTTGCGGCGGTGAGTGTGTATGAGACATGGAATTTGGGCGGTTGGAACAGAAATCAGATAATTTTTCAGGTGTTCTACCTAGAAGCCAAATATTCATTCATTTATCAAACCTTTTTACCTATTCACCATAAATCAGATGCTGGGAAAGCCTGAGGGATTTAGTGATAAATAGGTCAGGACTGTGAATAAAGACAAATGAAATGACAAAGCCAAACACAACTGAGCATTTGAATTACTTGGCTTTGGATTTTTTTCCATGAAATTACCATGAGGGGATTCAGGAATAACCCTTCAAGTCTTTCAGATCGCTGGGTCCGGTGATTAGGGAAAGCCACTCCCATGTCAGGGTGAAAGGAGCACTGAGGGATGAGAGAAAGGACCCAGATATTAGTCCTACCTGTGTGCCCCAGTGATCATATGAGCTTGGGAAGACACTAATTGATTTCTGTGGTTCAGTTTCCTCATATTTCTTTTTTTTTAATTTTTACTAATATTTTATACATATCTCCCCATTGCCCCCCCTCCCTCCCTCCCAGGCATACCCCAACCCCCCAGTGTCTATGTTCATTGGATATGCTTATATGCATGCATACAAGTCCTTTGATTGATCTCTTATCTACCTCACCTAACTTTAATAGCAGCACAATTTACAATAGCTATAATTTGGAAACAGCCTAGGTGCCCGTCAGCAGATGAGTGGATCAGAAAACTGTGGTACGTCTACACAATGGAATTCTATGCTGCCATTAAAAAGAAGGAACTCTTACCATTTGCAGCAACCTGGTTGGAACTAGAGAGCCTTATGCTTAGTGAAATAAGCCACTCATCTTTCTTTAATTATCCCCTCCCGCCTCGTCTTAGCTTGGTGGATACTAGCTCCTTAAAAAGGATGGTAAAGGTTGTACCAGTAGGTGGCAATTCTTCTTATTTTTTTGTTTTCTCTCAATGATAATGTTATGAATTTTAAACTATTACAGTAAAGCAAAATGAACTAACAAGCCCAACAGAGACAGACTCATAGATAGAAGGTAGGTTGACATCTGTCAGGGATGGTGGAGAGGCAATTGGAGAAGTTGGCTGGGGGTAGAGGGATTGAGCAAAAGAACAAAAAGAGAAAAGAAAACACAAATGGTTGTGGAAAATAATAAAGAGCTATAGTAATTGGTCTTTCCATACACAAATAAATGAATAAACAAATAAAATGTTGATGAGCCTTATGAGTTAAAGTTTTTGCACGTCAAGCTCAAAAGGCCATCAATTTGTGGGAAGAGGAAAACAGTGCATGAAATCCTAAACTGATCAAGCAACCTAGTATTTAATTTAATCCATCCAATATTCAGTTAATGGTGCTTTTGTTAATAACAGTAAGTGTTAATTTAACAAAGTATATTCAGTATGTATTAAACTAGTTTTTCTAATTAAAATGCAATTACAGTTTCGCCATCTGACCTTGGCACTATTACCAATGGAACACATTGATGTTGGAAAATCAAATTTTTGCACCATGTAAAAGGTAAGAGTTGGATTGTTTGTAGTAATATAAAATATTTCATGAGATGATTCTGGGCTTGAAAATAATTCCTGAATAAAAACCAGCCCTAGTTCAAGGGATTGACAAGATTAGAAGGGCAAATTCCATGGGAATTAGCATGGAATGAAGACTAGTGAAAGAGTGATAGCTAAAGGTGATGGAAAGTTGAACATAAAGTATTTTAGATCATATCTCCAGATTATACAGTGCTACCACTGAGAACTTGAACTTTAGGAAACATTTAAAAAGCTAGAAATAGTATATATCAGTTGCTAACCTACATGGAAGTGTTGCATTTTATAAAATAAAAACAAATTATGAAATTAACTAAATTGAAAGTTGTTAATGCAATAAGAAATATTGATGTTAATGACAATCTAAATTAGAATATATTTCTGCAGCCTAAGACCTTGTTCATCATTTAAATATTTGTTTTAGAATTGGATATAATGTTCTCATAGCTAATCTTTCACAACAAGCTTATAGATTTAGAAGAATGATACTCTAGTTTCTAAATGTGAAAAGCAGCAATTAAAAATACTACTAAAACTGTTAGTTTTAATATTTATGTATAGAACCTGTCATATTAAATTTCTTTCCTTTTCCATATTCTCTCAAAAGCATTCCTTTATACTTTATATATTTTTTTTATCACTGGTGACTTTTTTTAAAGTTTAATTTCTTTTTTTTTTTTCACTCATGACTTTTTATAGGAAAAAATAGATAAAGTAAAGGAAAAATTACTCCCAGGAAGGAAAATATAAAGTCATAGAAAAAGAATTAAATTATGCAAATGATTACTTGATTACGTAATTAACAAAAGATGAATCAGCAAAATGCTGGTGCCCAGATTATTCCTGCATTTTACAATGATGTAAGAGATAAGTACAATTTGCAATAAAATTTTCCCATTTTCCAGGAAATATTGTTAAATATTTTAGTAAATTTATTATTAATATTTTAAATGACATTCAGTTGTTTTCAGAAATCCGGTAATCCGGTATGAAAACATCTCAGAAATATCATTTTATAAAGACACTAGAGGCCCAATGCAGGAAATTCATGCAAGCTGCCTGACCCTCACAGTACAGGCTTCATCAAAAAGGTCGCTCTGCTGTTCGGTCTAATTAGCATATTAGCTCTTTATTATATAGGATTCTCCATGAGAGAAGATCATTAATGATTACATGGTGATATTTGTCTTAAAAATAAAATACTAATCACAATTAATGAGTTAAAATCCACGTTTTGTTAATATTTGATAGCAGCTCATCAAATACTATTATTTAAAAATGCTCTTTAGAAATGCATTCTTTAGAAACACTTCCTCACACCAAAACAGACCCCAAACTCCAGACCATATGATTGAAAACTGATGAAATTGTGTTTGCCTATTGCGACATTGGTGCTGCTCACATGGTCATAATATTCTAACTTGATTTTCATGAAAAAAAAAAAAAAGTTCTAGTTCTTCCAATTAAGTTCTACCTGTCCTTGTATGGTAAGGCTCAAGGATCAAAAGTGCACATTAGAAATATAGAAAAAAGGGGTCACTATGAGAAGAATGAAGTCCAGGAATAAAATGGGGAAATGCCATGGAAAGGATTTAAAATGGAATTATTGATGTTTTTCTAAGGAAGATAGCATACACTTCGTTATCAGCTTAGCCATGAGCCTTATGGTTTATGGTTAATTTCCATTCCATAGTCACGTTTAGGGCACAGAATATGTTCAAGGGTCTTTTTTGAATCAAGAATATGCCTAACGCCTCATAATCTAAAAATAGCTATGCATAATTATCACCTTATTTGGTAAGTTATGATGATAAATGCTTGGACAATCACAATATAGGAGGTAAATTAAAAATTTATATCCTTGAAGATTTTATTAATATTTAGTTTCATTTTTACTAGTAATCCTTTATATAATCACCTAAAATATTAATATAGTTTTCATTGTATTAAACTTGAACAGCTTAAATAGAATCTATCACCATGATTGTTACACAGGTCATAAATGCTCACTAGATGTAGCTGTAATTATTGCTGAGTTTTGATTTCAAGCACTAATTGATCTGAGTTAGCCAGTAGGACACCTAATAGGAATTATTCAATAGTACGGTTTAGAAGATGGCAAGGCTCTATTTATCTAAGTCATGATAAGAGTAAGCATATTTGCACTCCTCACATATTCCTTTAATAAAAGATGTGCATTTTCTTCAGAATAACAAATGATTCCATCCCACTCCCCACACACTGTACTGCTACATCCTTAAAATTAGTTCAAAATTTAAAAAATGCTTAAAAATAGACAAATAAAAATTCTAATTACAGTAGTATGTAGTTGTAAAATGCAATGATAGATTTGTAATGCTGCTGTGATACCTACAATATATAAATACAACAAATAAAAACTTAACTTCTATAAATGTTATTACTATGAGCAAAAGAAAACTAAACATCACCTGAAGAGTTTAGACACTTTAATATGTATTACTTTACCAATGAGCATAGATGTGAAAGATAAATGAATTCTTAGTAATTGTTAAAAATCTGGTGGCCACAGGCCATTCCTCTGTCTCACTAGTGGTAAGACATTTGGTGGAGTAAAAAGAGAGGTAGGCATACCTTTTTCAATTCCATTCAATATATATTTATCAAATGCTTTCTATTCAGAGCATAAAGGAGGGATTTTCAGAACTTTAAATATTTGATGCAAGACAGCTGAATCCTCAAAAGACAGGTACCATTCAGTATTTATTTGAAATAGTAGGGTACAATCTCTATTTGGAGAATATTTGTTTGAAAAAAATATAATGCAATATTTATTTGAAAAAATACTCTTAAATCAGAAAAATGTTAAGTAGGGACTTTCATTTAATAAAATTAATGTATATTTTCTTTTCATTTAGATTTTTTTCTCCAAATATGCTGTTGAACTCAGCTTGCTGTCAATTAAACTCATACACATTCAGGCTTTTAAGAAACACCATAAAATCTAGGTATGCAATAACTAATGAATCCATCAGTGGCATTTCAATGCAAAATACGTTTATTTCTCAATTACTCTAAACCAGGGGTGGTTTAAAACTTTTTTTCTGCCACGGGCTATTTGAATATTTATGACATCATTCGCTTAATATAATCCATTTAATATAAAAATCTCCTATTGAATCTTGAGTCCTGTCTGTGGTTGCTTTGGCAGGGCCAGACCAAATAATTTTGGGAGCCTTGTATGGCCCGTGGACCGGATATTCCCCACCCCTTCTATAAATGATTATTATTTGAGATAATTTTTTTATAACTTTCAGGACTATGACCTAAATATTTCTGAAAACCAGTCTGAGCCACTAGTTGGTTGTTTTCTTCCCTTGGCATTCTAAAGAGAGCAACCAATAAATAAATAATACAAAAATTACAAATTGCCTCTGCATGTATATGGATATATATCTGAGGGTGTGAGATGAGTGGGAGAAGATGCTATAGTAGAATCAGGCAAATCTGAGGTGAAATCTTGATTCTAGCATTTCTCTTCCATGATTTTGAATATCATTTGATCTCTTGATTATAACTGTAATATTTCTGTGAATTTAAATGGAGTATTATGAGAAGTGGCTAGTAAAATGCATAACAAAAACAGGAAGAAATGCTCAATATCTTTTCTTTAATTCTAGATGTGCAACTTTCACAGTCAGGTTAATGTGTATAATGTTGTATTCCCTTTCTATCTCTATATATAGAAGCGCAAGTGACCAAATGACCAGTCAACTGATCGCTATGATATGCCCTGACCATCAGGGAGGCAGACGCTCAACACAGGAGCTGCCCCGTAGCCAACTGCGCCCCCTCCCCCTGGCTGGCCAGTCTGATCACCCCGATCTCTCACCAGGCTGAGGTACTCCACCCGTGCATGAATTTATGCACCAGTGTTCTATAAACAGATATGACAGAAGATGAGTTCTGTTAAGAACAATTTTGCTCTTTTCTACTCCTTGATGGTTTTCTACCTCAATGTGCTTAACTTTGACAAAGGATAGAGGCAGTGTGGGTGTGCATGCCAATCTGCATGCATATGAGAGTGTCTGTGTATGTTGCACTAACAATAATAATATCCTTTTTCTTTTCATGACCATAACGCCTGCCTAATAAAGTTTTGTTGGATAAAAATACCTGAATGAATGTCTGACATATGTAAGAGTACTTCATACATTTTGTCAATTCTAATTCTGACACTTTTCACATCTTTATGCATAGGACTGAGGGTTTGTGGTAAGAAGGATAGAGATGAGTAGTTGATTATCTAGACAATTTTCATAATCTCATTGAAATTATCACCACCTTTAGGATGCCCAATCTGCAGATAAGAACTCCTAAGTCTCTGAGAATTGAAGTGGATTTCCAGGATAAACAGAATGTACTTGTGTAAGTATGTATCTGGATTTGGAATCCAAGTCTTCAGTTTCTTTCTTCCTCTTCTCTCTGAAATATCTATCATGATCCTTTGTGACATGCTTTCTGGGGCAGTCCAACTGTACACATTGAGGAGACAGACAGCAATACATCCGATATCCTGGTTTTCTTGATTTTAATTCATCCTTTTTATTTACATCCATCCATCAATTACCTGATCTATTTATATTTTCAGAGGTTAATGAATATAGATGGATAAATTATTGTAAAGCAAACACTTGTGTAACTGCCCCCAAGTCAACAAAGAGAACATTTCCAGAATCCTCCACCTTTTCCCCTTGAGCCATTTGCTGTTTCCAGCTCTTGTTCTCCCTCCTGGAGGTAAACTCTTTCTAACATTTATGGTCATCTTTTTGTCATCTTGCTTTGGAGTTCTATAACATATGCATCTCTCCCCCGTCCCCCAATTATTTTTGAGAGTGTGGGAGGGAAGGGGGAGAGAGAGAAACATTGATGTGAAGAAGATACATCAATGGCTGCCTTCCACAGGGGATTGACCTGCAACACAGATAATATTCCCTTGACCTGACCGGTAATCAAATTCTTGACCCTAACATGTGTGGGCCCATACTCTAACCACGGTGCAACACCAGACAGGGCAAAATGTGCATCTTTAAATAACATAGAATAGTTCTGTCTGATGTTGAACTTTTTATATAATGAATCATAGATTATGTATTCTTCTTGCTTGATTTCTTTCACTCAACATTATGGTTTGCTGTGTGCTCATTTTCATCATTACATGTATTCCATTGCATGAATATATTACACTTTATTTTTCCATTCTACTATTGATTGATGTTTGGGTTGTTTTCTTAGTTTGCTTTTTAAGTAATGACCTTGACTTCTTATAATATCTATTCAATAGAGAAAAAATGTAGCACATCAGAATTTAATGATGCCATTTGTATTTGAGGTGATCTTCTAAAATTACCAAAGGAAAAAAACAGGATATGTCCCCTAAATATAATTGAATGCACATTAAATTTTATTTGTTTTATACATGATGATAATTATATTCATAGGTGTTTAGGAGAAATTACTGTTCATACCTTCATTTAGCATTTTGAGAATAGATTGATCAAATTTAACATAATAATAACCCCTCCACCCAATTCAGAGAATATTGGTGATTTAGTTAATATTTGAATGTATCCATCTAATTTATGCTTGCTAAAATAATTTAAAGATCTGAAATAGTCTCAAAAATTCTTCTATCGTTATCAATTCAATATCTAACTGGACTTTCCACAGCCACTAAAACTCAAATTCACCACCAATGTTGTAATTAGCAAAAGAGAATATTTAAAAAGAAAAATGAAACTTATAAAAGTGAACTTTATTTCCATTTTAGATGAAATCATGAAATATTCCACACCAGTTTAGAAAATAGTTAAGGTAAAGATATGACAATCTGAGATAACTCCAGATTAAAACTCTAAATTTGAATTTCCTTATTTCTGGAAAGGAGAATAAATAGCACCTACCATATGTTTACTTTTCCCCTACAACTTCTTTCTTAGCTATGACTCAAGAAAATATATTTAAAAATTTATGTAACAAGAAACAGATGTTATTGCAGTCAGGTATACCCTAATTCTAGTCTTATGTGATATTACATGTTCATTCTATTCATATAAAATTATTTCAGTTTAATTTTGAAAAAAATTTATCTATTACTAATGCACAAAAACTAATTACATAATATGTCTAGTCAGTTACATAATAACTAGAGGCATGGTGCACAAAATTAGTGCATGGATGGGGTCCCTAGGCCTGGCAAGTGATCAAGGCCAATTAAGACCAGGCCAATCAGGACCTGAAGGCCCCAGTGGGGTCAGGAGAGGAGGTTACGGTGGCCGGGCAGGGTGCAGAAGGAAAAGATGCAGATGCTGACACTGCCCTTGGCTCCCCGCCACCCCACAATTCCCCGCCTCCACCTTCCTCCTTCCCCCAGTGCCACACCGCTACCAGGAACTATTGGTTGGGGGAAAGATAGGAAGAGGGGGCAGGGGAGATTTCAATCTCCAGTTTGGAGCATGTAGGAGGCAGCCAATCAATGGTTCTCTAACATCATTGATGTTTCTATCTCTATCTCCCTCTCCGAAATCAATCAGATATATATATATATGTTAAAATGCAAGGTTTTTAGAGGAAAAAAAGGTAGGACAAGGTAGCTATTGACAGGGGGACATTTGACCTTGCTCACATTTCAGATAGCATAACATGAGGTGGTCCTCAGCGGGTGACAGGTGAGGAGTGGCAGTGGGTGGAACAGGGCACTGCGAGCTGAGGAGTGAACTGTGATGACTAGAACGTCTGCAACAGTGACATCAAGCCTGTGTTGGGGCCATTACTGGGATTATTCACCCCCAAGAGGGTTTGAATAACATGGAGATTCGCAGGCCTTTCTTAGCCTAGAAGGTGACTTGGGGGGCAGGAGCGGGCTGCCCTGCTTCCCTACAAATGTAAACATGCAATGTAACTGCACATGGATGTCAGTCACGTGGCCAAATCAATGCCCAACCAGTGCTGGTGAGTATGTTCTGCCACTCTCTGGCTGTGCTGTGGCCCTACTGGTTGGGAGATATGGGGGAGGGGGCAAAGCCACACCCCCAAGCGCAGGTAGTATGCAAAGGGGCAGGCCGGAAGCCAGAAGCTGGAAGTCTGAGCTGAGGTGGCCCAGCAGTGCCACGTGCACTGAGGAGCTGGACAGGGAGCAGCTGTCGGTGTGAGTGGCTCTGTAGTGGGAGGGGCTGCACTTCCTGCACATCACAGGCGAGTCCCTGTGAAGCCACCACGGTGTGCCAGCGGGGCCAGCCTGGGCCTGGGGAGGCCTTTCCCTCCTGGAGACATTCTTCCTAGGGTGACAATGTGGCAATTTTTTTTCTATTTTATTTATTTTTTATTGGAAAGCAAGCTATGGGCCTGTGGTTCCTGGGATCCCTGGGCCACAACATGTGCCTCCAGACCTCACTGCACCACCCCCCCCCCCCCGCCTCCTCCTCTTCTTGCCTTGAGCATCATCTGGGCCCCTGGTGGTCAGTGCGCATCATAGTGACTGGTCCACCAGTCGTTTTGGTCATTCTGCCATTATGGTTTCCTGGGCTTTTATTATATAGGATAAATAGATATAAAAATATTTAAATAAAATTACATATTCTCTCTCTCTCTCTCTCTCTGTCTCTCTCTGTCTCTCTCCTCTTTTTGCAAAATAAATCATTTTTCCCTTACTGGTTTGGCTCAGTGAATAGAGCACTGGCCTGCAGACTGAAAGGTCCCAGATTTTCATTCAGGTCAAGGGCATGTACCTTGGTTACAGGTTCCTCACAGGCCCAGGCCCTGGTCTGGGCGTGTGCAGGAAGCAACCAATCGATGTGTTTCCCCCACATGGATATTTCTCTCTGTCTTTCCCTCTCTTTTCCACTCTCTAAAAATCAATGGAAAAATATCCTTAGTTAAGAATTAAAAAAAAACACACTGCCATAAAAAATAAATAATTTTAAGTTTTACTCTCACTCATTGAAAAAAAACAAAAAGGATATTACATTACCTTTTAGTTTATCAATCAAAATACATGAGTATATTCTCACATTCTCTAATAAAAAGAAAAATATCAGATAAAACCAGAACTGACCCTGGGTTTGAAATATGCAATGCCTCTGGAAGTGGGAAATGTATTTGACTTTGTTAAGTTTCTCTTGGTTCTTTTCTCTCTACCTCAGTGCCTCTCCCCTTTATATTTCAGGAATATGTCCTGGCTACCTGTTTTTCCCTGAGCATAAATTGTACTTTTTAATAGAAGAGATTATAATTAAATAAGAATAATAGACCTATTTTAGTAGACATTTCAAAACTCTAAATAAAATAATACTTTTTATATTCATGAATATGCTATATATTACTTATAAACTTAAAAACATGAATATTGTTTATTTGACCACATTTTTTTCTGAGTCAATACTATTTTTGTCTTAATTTTAAATCAAGGGCTTCCTCAATCCATTCTGAAGTGTAATAAATAATGACTTCACATCTAAGACATGAAAAAATCACATCTTCTAACAAAGCTTTAGACTTAAAATAGCCCCCTGTAAAGTTAATTTTTATATTTTTAATATCTATTCCAGATTGATTTTTCACTTTTTTATTCTAGGCTAGATTATATTTGAAATACATTTATCAATATATAATGAACTGTATTAAGTCCTGGCCTAATCCTGTCCTCATATCTATTGTTTCCATTGACCACAGCTCTAGGGCATGGTCCCACACTGACTAAAACCAATAAGGGAGGACATAAAAAATTATGACAGACAACACTGAAGATTGTTATGGTCACAGTCTGCTAGAGCTCATCAATCCAGAGACATTAAAACCCTCGATTATACTTCCTGCTAAGCCCTCTTGAATTCTCAATAACTAGCTTTTCCCAAATAGCGATGATACCCAAGGTGGTAGAGACATGCTTTGGGTCTGCTTGATCCTTGCATGTTGCTTTCAAAATATTCTTTGTAAAACTTCACCCGCAACAACTGTCAAAACCGCTACTTTTGAACTATTCCCCTCCTCAATGCCTTCACATACAACATCTCCTCTAAGTGGCCTCTGCCTTGAATATCAGATGCTGAGTTAGAACTGGCCTGTATTGGAATCCAGTCTCAGAATTTTGGTATCCTCTGGAGAGTTCCTAATTGACATTTCATGTCTTTTGTGCCAGCATATGCACAGATGTGTATTTTAATTCCCTGCAGGGTGCAAAGTACTGAATTTATAAATGTACGATTATTTATGAACTAATTTTTAAACTATCATGATATTTCTCCCAGAGACAAACTGTCGTTTTCAATACTTAAAAGTTTAATGTAATAAATATTTAACATCACTGACATAGCTTTATATCTCATGTTGCAACAAGAATTTCAGGCATAGTCAGACAGAACTGCACACTGATAATCATTTGACTAACAGTGAAAGTACTTTGATCTTAGCTACTCTAGAACTCAGTATTTCTGTGGGCTAAGAAAGGGGTAGGCACACCTCTTTTCTCTGTCACATTTTTTGGGCTATTAGTTTCTCATTTTGGTTAATGTAGAAATTAGCTAGCTGATGTAAATATTATCCAGAATCAGGCAGTAATGAACGTCAAACAATATAATTTAATACATGAAATACTGTAATCACCATGGGTTCATTGTTGTAGAATAATTACAATGAAAAGGCTATTGCATATTAAATCTTCATTTTCATTGTCTCCCATGCTGAAAACGTAGAAAATTATTTTGATTTAGCTATATATATTTTACTCTATCTTCTCCAATACACTAGGTGTTCACCTGTTTTTCTATAATCCTATCATGTATGATATTGGAAGATAGTAGTAAATTCAATATAAGGTTAAATCAGGAAAAAATGAAGTAGTTAAACATTATGGGGCTGAACTTAGCTAATCCTGTTATAAAAAGGATATGTATCGATTAACGCTATAAAAGCTCTGTAGAAGGGCCGAAGGTTATATAGATTATAGCACTTTTATTCTTCTTCTACAACATGTTCAATGCTGGCTCCTACTTCTGCTCCATGTAAATAGTTTCTTATTGCACTATCACATTTTGACCACTTTATCTTTATTATTGAAAATATTACAGATGTTCCCTTTGTTACCCTCCACAATGACCCCCTACAGAGCGCTTCTGCCCCCCTCCCCAGGACTTCATCGCACTATTGTCTGTGTCTATGCATATATATTATCTGGTTCATCCCTGCCATCCTCCTACCCTTTTCCCTCTGAAATAGGCCAGTCTGTTTCATGCTTCAATGTCTCTGGATCTATTTTGTCCATCAGTTTATTTTTGTTCACTAGATTCCATGTATGAGTGAGATCATGTGATACTTGTCTTTCTCTGACTGGCTTATTTCACTTAGTGTAATACTCTCCAGGCCCCTCCATGCTGTCCCAAAGAGTAAGAGGTTTGTCTTTTTTTTAAAGCTGCATAGTATTCCATGGTGTAAACGTACCGTAGTGTTTTTCAGACACTCATCTACTGATGGGCACTTGAGCTGTCTCCAGATCTTAGTTATTGTAAATTGTGCTGCTATAAACATAAAGGTGCCTATATTATTTATGATTGCTATTTCAGGCTTCTTAGGGTATATTCCTAGAAGTGGGATCACTAGGTTAACCGGCAGTTCCACTTTGAAATTTTTGATGAAACTCCACACTGTTCTCCATAGTGGTTGTACCAGTGTGCATTGTCACCAGCAGTGTCCTAAGGTTCCTTTTCTCTACATCCTCAGTGGCACTTGTTTGTTCATTTATCAATAGCCGTTCTGCCGGGTGTGAGGTGGTACCTCATTGTCCTTTTAATTTGCATTTCTCCGAGGATTAGTGACATTGAGCATTTTTTTCACATGTCTCTTGGCCATTTGTATGTCTTCTAAGGAGAAGTGTCTATTCAGGTCTTCTGCTCAGTTTTAAAATTGGATTGCATTGTCACTTTCTGCATCTGGTTCCACCAAAACATGAACTGAGCAGCAAACTATTATTCTCATTTTTAATATTCTAAATTATAAAATGTTTCCACAGAATGCCAGCTTAATTTTTACGCTATAGAATTTCAAAATTGTTGTATTCCAATAAAGAAATTCAATTCAAAACTTGTCTCTGGATTTTAAGTATTTCTATGGACAAGAGTCCTTCATAACAATTATACTTAAAAATATATGAACCCTTCTTTACATATGTATTTTGATTGCTAAACTAAAAAATTAGCAAGACAATAAGAATTCATGCTAATTTATTCTTTTACATTTTGTTTGTTATTTTATAGGGTAAGATATTTTCTCTTTTCCTCTGCTGTAAGATTCTATAATATTCCAGGAAGGAGTCACTTGCCAAACCTTCACTTAAACTCAGACTGAGAATTGTTTATCCTATGTGCTCATCATGACATTCTTTATATACACTGAGTGGCTAGATTATTATGATCTCTGAATGCATAATAATCTGGCCACTCAGTGTGTATAAGTGTTATGTGTTTGTATATATATATTAGAGGCTCGGTGAATGAATTCATGATTCATGCATGGGTGGGATCTGGCCAGCCTGGCCAGCTGGAGGGGACAGGGGTGGTTGGTCAGCCTACCTACTGGTCAAATTCCTGGTCGAGGGGACAATTTGCATATTAACCTTTTATTATATAGAATATACAATGAGTGGCCAGATTATTATACATTTAGAGATCATAATAATCTGGCCACTCAGTGTATATTGTAGTGCATTTTGTTGTAAATTGAAATTACCCACTTTTTGGTGTGTTTCTCCCAACAGATTGAAAGATCATTGAGGACAAATACTGCATCATACTTCTTGTTGTATAATCCATGTCCAACACAGTTACTGATAAATTATTTGTTTAGAAAATGCAAAAAAAAAAGTCCATGGAATATAATTCTTGCAACCTTCGTCCTACCAGGGAATTCCTCTCCTGTAGTATATAAAATATTTAATAAATATTAATGATTAATTGTTCTTCCCCTAAGTCAACATCATGCCAAAGTCAGTGTCTTTTCTGACAGACTTTTCTTTTTCCTTTAATTATTTATATTGTTTAATCAAGGTGAAAATGATGAGTTTGTTCATGGAGACAAGTGTTAGTGAAAGTTAAATCAGGTGCTGGTGATTTCATCAGGTTAGCTGAGGAACTCTTAACCTTGATGAGTTTCAATTTCCTAAGTTGATAAAGGTGGATAATACTTTGACTTTTGAAATGCAGATTAAATATTGTGATTGTAAGGGTGCTTGAGAAGAATAAATAACATGGAATGGTTGCTGTCCAACTTTAATGTCCTTCAGAATTACTTTGAGATCACTCTAAAATACTCATGGCTGGGCCGCACATCTAGAGTTTCTGATTAAAAAATTTAGGGATTTGAGATTTGCATTTCTCACATGTTTCCAGGTACTGTTGATGCTGACAATGCAAAGACCACACTTGGAGAACCACTTGTATAGAAGATTGTTATTACATAATGATTAAGTAGTTTGAAACCTTTTATAAAAAAAATGAGATATTTTTCCTAACCATACATCTTAATATATTAAAATGACAAATTATTTGATCAGCTGTGATATACTATCAAAATGAAAAACAATGCTTTCATAAAACTTTTCAATGGTATGCATATAGAATTATCATTTAAATCAATGGGTCATAAAATATAGTTCAACTTGCAGAAAGGATAAAGTTGAATAACAATTCACAGTTGTATTATGTTCTTTATAAATGTAGGTTTGGATAATGAATTTAAACCATTTGATACATAAATCTACTTGGATCACTCTACTAATTGTAATGCATGCTTGCAGAATACTATGCGACAGACTTGGTAAAGGATTATTTCTTTTCCAGGCATATTCAATATTCAATTATTTTCTTGTTAATAATTTATCCTGCGTAATAGAGAAAACACTGTAAATAATCATCTGTCTCCAATAACAGCTTTTGTATTTACAAATAGATATAGCACAGAATCTCAGCAACAGGTATACAGAAAGAGAAATACCTTTCCAATTTAACTGCGTAAGTAAAAAAAAAATGTTTAATTTCTAAACAAGTTGCTGTTCTTGGTTACTGATCTGGATAAAATAATAATAGCCCAAGAATTATCTGAAATGGGGAGAAGATAATAAGATAGAAAAAGTAAAAGCTTTAGATTGTATACATCTATACATTTGCTTCAATCGCACACATTTTTAGCTATTCATTGCAAAGTTGGAATTTTCAAAATGGCAGCTATGAATGGCAGAAAGAAGAGGACAGCCACAGGAACGATTAGAATTAACCAGAGGAAGATGCATCGCATGATAGAAAAATGGGACTCTGCAAAGTCGGCATCTTTATCCTTGGGAGTGAGTGAGCACATATTGTCATCCTCGCTAGGAAAGGAGTTTAAACACGAATGACAGGAGATAAAGTACATGTAGTGTTTGGGAATAATAAAATAAAATATTAATGTAATTGGCTTTCATTTATTTATCTCTCTCTCCCCTTTGAAAAGCATTCTAGGGGTATTTGGCAGAAAATGTTGAAACATCTCCTAAGCTGACTTTAGCTTTTTAATTTTGACATTACTGAGGCAGAAAATTACTCAGATCATGGTTTATAGTGGATAAGTTACATGGGAGATGCAAAACTTTAAAACTTCCATAAATACTTTTTGACCACAGATGAAAATAATTATCAGGAAGAATATAAAATTCAACAAGTTTATATGATTTTTATTGCTCAATTAAAAATAATTAATAATTTATGTTAAACCTCTTTCTGAAAAACACTTTATTGGATTGATTTATATTTTGGGGGTTATTTCTCTAGACAGTGCATTATTGTACCTTTAAAGTTATTTAAGATTTTAATCATATTTGTTTTCTTTTTATTCAGACTTGATTACCAATTTAACTATTGCCTGATATCAATAAATGACAAGTATAAACACCTAAGATATACAATGCATAAAGTAAAACTTTCAATGATTGGATCATTGACATTTTATGAAACCAAACATATTTTAAAAGCCAGGGAATCAGACTCGGCCAGAAAGCACCTTTTCTTTCTCAAAGATGGAACTGGTATCTGAGTAATCCATGAATTTTATGTATTTGATCCCTTATTTTTTAACTCAGTGCTCAGAACATAACCTTATGTGATTCTATTAATGTGTTTACCAGGGTAAGATTCAGAGAGAATGTGCAAGTGCTTTAAATAGCCTGTAAATCATTTTGCTGCTCTGGGCAGAGCAATCAAATTTTAGTGAGCAGCAAAGGGTCAATATTTGGGAATAAGGCCTTAATGAAAGTTGCTTGTCTTCTAGACTTGACACTTGAAAAAGAAATGGTGACATAATGTTTTTTCTGTTTGTGGTTAATGTCTTTTATTTTGTCTGTCTTTTTCCTGTGACTTTAGATTTTTCCTACTTAGTTCTTCTTACTAAATGATCAGAGCCTTTTTTCCCAATGCTTACACCTGGGGTTGGTCATGTGATTTGGTTGGCCAAGGCCAATAGAAAGCTATCAAGCTTGACATAAGCAGAGGCTTTAAAAAGTGCTTGTGCGTTTTTTACTTTTCTTGTGGACTTTCACCATTATCATGAGAAAAACCCTAGGCAACCCTTTCATAAGATGAGAGACCACAAGGGCAGAGCTGAGTATCACAGGTAAGATCATCTGCCAATGCGCCAACACACTATGCAGCGAAAGGCAGCAGAGATCCATTGAGTCCTGTGAAACTTCATGTTTAAGCCAATAAGTTTGCATTGGTTTGTTATGCAGTGATGTGGATATGAAATCCTCTTCAGATTCTGTTACCATCCTACATTACGTAAGGACTGAAGTCCCACTGTTGGCTTTCTTCCCCAAGTAGTCAGTCAAACTCCTTGATTCAAGATGAATACTTGGCTACCTTGCTTCTGAGTACTTTGTAGGCATTTAGTTGGCAAATTTGATTTCAATAATATAATCACCTTAAATGATTAGAACAAAACAAACATCTCACATTTATCCTCACTACTTTTAAATAAGATATTATCCTATATAATAAATGCATAATATGCAAATCAACTGAATGACCAAACAGCGGACTGACCATTTGGACAACCATTCGGAGGAGCATCAAGGACCATGTTATGATACACACTGGTGCCAGGCTAGCCAAGGTGGGTGTGATGTGACTGGTCAGGGACCCAATCATTGTCCCATGATCGCACTGCAGAGGGAGGCCCAGTCCAGCTGGTGGGGCAATCAAGAGGGGTGCTCCATGATCACCCCAAAGAAGGAGTCCCAGACCACCAACTGGCTGGCTGTGGAAGGTGGGTGGAGCCTCCATCTGAGAGGGAAGCTTGGGTCCCAGGTACCAGAGGGAAGTTGGTGCCAGTAGCCAGGGGAAAGAAGGTCTGCTTTTGCACAAATTTTGTGCATTGGGCCTCTCATCTATATATATAAAAGCCTAAGTGACTGAATGACTGAACAACCAGTCACTATGACACACACTGACTACCAAGGGGCAGACGCTCAATGTAGGAGCTTCTCCCTGGTGGTCAGGGCACTCCCAAAGCTGGAGTGTTGCTCAGCGGATGGACTTGTCCCGATGGCCCATCAGCCTGGTAGCAGCTACTCAGTCCCTCAGTAGTCCAGTAGATCCAATCTCCAGAGAACCAGTCAGATACCAACATACCAGCGCTGCCGGCATGATCCCCATAGCACTGCTGGCCTCCTGGGAGTCAGCCTCGGGCACCATGGCCACTTTCCTTCTCTAAACGCTCCACAAGGAAGAAACAATATAAAAGCAGCCACCAGGTGGCTCCTCACAACCTACAGGAATGTCAGGGGGAGGGATCCAGATCCCAGTGGGTGTTCTATCACCCACTCTGTGGGCCAATCACGTCCCTGCTCCTGCCACCCCTCTCAGGACAGGCGCCATACACAGAAGTCATGGCTGGCGAGCCTCGCTGTGGTGTGGCATGAGCCTCTTCCGATTAGGACTGACTGGGCAGAAATCCGCAGCAGGTGCAGTGGGGCTGGGATGAGCAGGAGCTGCAGTAGGCACTGGACTGCTGGTTTTGGCACAGTCCCCACAGGCCATGTCAAGGGACCCTACCCTTGCACGAATTCATGCACCGCGTCTCTAGTACTAATGTAATATCCGATTTTAAAAATCCTTCTCTTATTCTGTGTCCAATATTACTTATTTTGTTTCATTTATATACTATTGGTATTCAGTAATAACTTTACAAGTGAGCCTATTATAATAAAATATTGCAGAGTGCCTACATGAGAGAATTACTATTGTAGGAAAATAAATCTCATAATAATGTAGTATTCATTATCATAATGGATACTTCAGTAAATACTTCAATTCTAGCTCTTTGCTAATGACTTGGATGCCACAAACCTTTCTGAGGAGCTTTAACTATTTTAGTTAGGACTCAGCACAGATTACCTCCTGTTGAGATTAAAGTCCCCCCAGGAAGATCTGAATGAGCAAAAATAGTTCACAACAATGGAACTCTTTTAAAATGCAGATGTTTGTGATGATCAAGGGTTCCTGTAACATGTTTCATGTTTAAAAATAAAAGAAAAAATTTGTCATTATCCATTAATACAGAGTAAATGTCTTTTTGTGAAAAATAGTTGTCTACAAAAACTAAAAATTTAATAATATTTGGAATACCCATTTGGCCCAAATAAAGGGCATTTCAACTTGGTTGTACCCTAGAAGTTACCTGGGGAGTTTCCAGGAACATAACCCAAGACTGCATCTCCATTGTATTTTCTGATATGGAACACGTCTAATGGACTTTTTACAGAAGCTGCAGGTAACTTTTAAATGCAGTGAGTTAGAGAATCACAGGGTTGATGCCCTCCTGAGGCGAATCTCTTGAAAATATATGTTTTAGCTAGATTATTTCATACTTCACTAAAATACATGTTTTTGACACTGTTTCTGACAATTATACTAGTAGAAGTGAATATCCCACATGGTAAGTAACCATGTCATGACTTGTACAACAGAAAAAAAAAAGTGCTTATTTTTTTTTTAAAAAAGCTTATTTTAAACACTTCATTTCTGTGTTTCTTTCATAGACTGAATGATAAAAATTTTTTTATGGGAGAAAAATGTCAAATTATAATTTGATTGTAAAGGGTAAACAAGTTTGCCTGGATGGCAAGATTGTTTTTGTTCAAAATAGGTAATCTTTCCACATCATGCTAATAAATTCCAGTGTCTTCATTAGTTCATGCTTCTACAATGGAATTCAATACACTGAATGGCTTATAAACAACATAACTTTATTTTTCTTAGTTCTGGAGGCTGGGAACTCAAAGTTCAGTACACTGGAAGATTCAGTGTCTGAAGAAGAATTACTTCCTGGCTCATAGACCTCTGTCTTCTGGCTGTAACCCCACATAACATAAGACAATAGGGAGCTCTCCAGAGCCGCTTTTATAAGACACTAACTTCATTCATGATGGCTCCACTCTCATGATCTAATCACCACCAAAAGGCTAATCAGTTCTAATATCATCACATTAGGGGTTAGAATTTCAACATATGAATTTTGGGGGACAAACATTCAGTTCAGTCCATCAAGAAAACAAAATTCTTAACAAATTAATCTTTTAGTTATCTGATCAATAATCAAAGCTATTAGCTATGAGAGATGAATTTCACATTCAGTCTCATTGAATATCACACTGGATATCAAAAGGCACAAACATACATTTTTATTTAAAATTAATATTCAGATATATTCCAATTCTGTTAAGATATCTCTATATCTTCTATATACAATGCACCTTGCACTTTACTAATTCTAAAATCATTTTTAAATAGTGTTGGCTGTTGGTTCAATCATGCTAACATTCTAAAAAAATTAATCATGGTACTACACTCATCAAAAACACAGTAAAGCAATGACATTTTAGATAAAACACCAAAGGCACAGTCATGAAAAAAAAAAAGGAATTGATAAATTGGACATCATTAAAATGAAATAAAGTCCCCTCAGGAAGATCTGAATGGGCAAAAATAGTTCACAACAATGGAAATCTTTTAAAATGCAGATGTTTGTGAGGCTCTGCAAAAGACAATATCAACAGAATGAGAAGACAGCCACAGACTGGGAGAAAATATGTGTAAAACACAGACATGATAAAGGATGGATTGTTATCCAAAATATACAAAGAACTCTTAAAACTCAGCTATAAGAAAACAAACAATTTGCTTTAAAAAATTGGTTAAAGAATTTAACAGGCTCCTCACCAAAGGAAATACACACATGACAAGCAATCATATGAAAAATTCTCCATGGCATGTGGCATCAGGAAAATGTAAATTAAAAAAAAAAAAGGTACCACTACACAGCTATCAGAGTGGCCAAAGTCAGGAACACTGACAACACCACGTGCTGGCGAGGATGTGAGTGGCAGGACCTCCCAGTCTATGCTGGTGGGAATGCTAAATGAGATAGCCACTATGGAAGATAAGTCAGCAGTTTCTTTAAAAAATCAACTTTCTCTCACCATCTAATCCAGCAATGACGCTTTTTGGTATTTACTCCAAGGAGAAAAACATAAATCTACACAAAAATCTATACACAGTGTTTTAGAGCAGCTTTATGTAAAATTGCCAAAACTTGGAAGCAACCAAGGTGTCCTTCATTAGGTGGACAGATTAACAAACTGTGTGTATATCCAGACAATGGAATATTATTTATCACTAAAATAAACTGAGCAATCAAGCCATGAAAAGACATACGGGAACCTAAAATGCACATTGCTAAGTGAAAAAAGCCAATCAGAAAATGCTTCATATTGTGTATTTCCAATTATATAAAACTAGAGGCCAAGTGCACAAATTCGTGCATGGGTGGGGTCCCTTAGTCTGGCTCATAATTGGGGCTGACAGGGCCCCATCTCTCCCAGTCCCAATCAGGCCGGTCAGGGCAGGCTGAGGGGGAGGGAGTGCGGGAAGGTTGGACGACTGCGGGAGGTGGCTATGGGAGTGCACTGACCACCAGGGGGCAGCTCCTGTGTTGAGCATACGCACCCTGGTGGTCAGTGCACATCATAGTTACTGGTCAACTGGTCATAATAGTCTCTTAGACATATATATATATATATATATATATATATATATATATATATATATATTCTGGAAAAGGGAAAATTACAGAGTTAAAAAACAAACAAACAAACAAACAAAAAACAGGTGCTGCCCACCATTGTGGTTGGGAAAGAGTGGCAAACAGGCAGAGCACACAGTATTTATGTTGGTGAAAATGCATATTTTTATTTATGTATTTATTTATTTAAATACATTTTATTTATTTTTTACAGAGAGGAAGGGATAGGATAGAGAGTTAGAAACATCAAAGAGAGAGAAACTATATACCCTTGACTGGAATTGAACCTGGGACCTTTCAGTCCACAGGCTGACGCTCTATCCACTGAGCCAAACTGGTTAGGGCTCTGCATGTTTTTATAATGACGGATACATAATGTACAACAAGAGTGAACTCCAAGGCAAAGGATGGAGTTGGGGTGATGATGATGAGTTAGTGTTAATTATAACAAATGTACTGCCCTGGTGGGGATGGTGATGATTAGGGGAGCTGTGCATGTGTGGGGGAAGTGGGCATGGAGAAACATTAGTGTCTTCCTTGCAATTTTTCTAGGAACCCAAAACAGCTTTAAAAACAGAACCCCCACACACGATACATATACACTAATAAGCATCCAACTGAAACGCTATGGTGAAAATAATACGGAAAGGATAAAATAATTTTCTTACTTTATCACTCTCCACAGCTATATATAGAGTTCTAAAGCCAGTTTGAGACATCCATAGGTTCCAGAATGCAAAAATATTATATCTTCTTGGAGGGATAGAGTCAGGAGCTAAATAAATATATTCAAAAGGAACCTACCTACTCTTTTACAGTTTCTCTCTTTTAATAGAGTTAAAAGATATGCCATTATCAATATCCATGACATATGGTGAGACATCTTACATTAACCATTGTACGGACTTTATTTAAAGGTGACTATTGCTTCTTTCAAAGAAAAGAATTGGGGGAAAAATAGATATAGAGGCAAAAGAGCATTGAACAGACAGTCAAACTATAGCAGGAAGGCAGGGGAGGTTGGGGGGGGAGGAGCTGTAAGAGATCAACCAAAGGACTTGTATGCATGTATATAAGCATAACCAATGGATACAAGGCACGGGGGGAGGGGAGCATGTGAGGGCATGTACTGGAGGTAGGGCAGGCCAGGGGGAGATCAATGGGGGAAAAAAAGGAGACTTATGTACTACTACTTATTTGTAATACTTTAAACAATAAAAATAATAATAAATAAATAAAGGTGACTATCACTAAGGTCTGATACAGATGCATGTTTGTCTTTATCTTGAAGAAGAAAGTTAAGGCTCAAAAGCACAATCGATGGGGAAAACATAGACAAATGCCGAGCACGAGAAAGAGAGCAGAGGGGAAAATTTCTCAGAGATTAGACATTCAGGAAGAAATGAGGCAAGCTGCAAAGAAAACACCATTCTGCAAATCGGTGTTTAGTAACAGTTTGGCTATGCTCAAAATATTTGAAACATTGTGAAAAGAAAAATAAATATAAGCTCAGGGGAGCTGAAAACTTTCGGTAGGATGAAGCAGTAAAACACGGCATTGCATCTTCCTATAAACTGTAGTTAAGAAAGCACTAAAGAGCTAGAGAATGTGAACTTGATGAATATTTCCGATGGGGGAATTCTAAAATGCAGACAGTGTTTTAGCCAGGATGCGGTTGAATGTGCTTGACATCCAACTGGAATTATCTAAAGCAGCATAAAAGAATACATTGGCTCATGTAATTAAACCACTGGGATGGCGGGAAAACCTCCAAAAGCCCTGATCACATGACCATCCTGTGGGATGGAAATGGTGTCATTCTTTTTCAACCGTAAGGAAAAAGAATGCGGTAGGTGTAGTCCCCGGACCAATTAATGAAATAAAAAGAAGAGCTAAAAAATAAAATATGTCCACCACATGACACAAATCTTTTGACCATGTAATTTTATTTTGCTTTTCATGGAAAAAACTTAATTAATCAATTCATCCATACCAACTCTTGCTGAGGGGTTACTATTTCCCTCGCACTAAGCAAAGCATTAGAGAAACTTAACAGAAACCTTGGTTTTCCGGGAATTTATAAACTAGCATATTTAACTGTAAGGCACAGTTGATTATGTCTTAGCATATTCAATTACAGCAAATTCCATAATTGTAGTATGTCTACAGTGTTATCAGAACAGAGAAGGAGGGTTTAATCTGCGTGGGTGTGAGAGGTACTGATGAGTGTGGGAGGACTTGGTGGGGGTGAGGGTGGCGGTGTTACAGTATTCGGATTATATGACAAGTCTTCCCAGATTGAGAATGCAGAGAAGTTCATTGTTTAAACATTAACAAACTGCAGTGCGATTGAAGTCAGTCAAACATTAAATGTTTGCATGTCTCAAGCAGACAGTACTTAATCTCCAATATCGGAAACAAATTTTAACCAGTCAGGAGAATCAAGCATGGCTGTGAGTAGACTGAGTACAAAGCCAATGTTTTGGTAAAGGTTCCAAACCACTAGATAAAAGACCATCTGGATCAAGGATTCCAGATTTTTTTTAAAAAATGTGTAAACTTTCTCATTATTATCAGTTTAGATAGATACTGTTAAGAAAGTTTAAACTAAACCTGATCTAAAAATCATATTACAGTCTTCCAGTTTTAAAAAATCTTACATCCTTTTAAAGTTAACTTGTTAATGTGTTGAATGATTTCATCTAGATGTAAAATTTCCTTATAAAATAAACAATCAGAAGTGGAATATTTATAAATACAATGATTTAAATATATTCCCTGCAGGATAACTCTATCAATAGGGTTTTCTAAATTATCTTTGCTCATGCCTATTAAGTTTATTAATAAGGTTTATACTCTTTATGCTTGTATCATCAGTTAATGGTAACTAAGAAACTTTTCCCCTAGCATTTCAGATGGAAATAATCTATCAACTTTCCATACAGAACAATTACTTTTAGTGTGAGTAAATTACACTAAACACAGAGATAGAAGGAAATTAGCAAGAATTTTTTTTTCTAAGAATTAGAAAAGTTTATGTATGGAATAAAACGTTGTTCAGTGTGATATATACCATCCAGTTCTATTCTAGGCTCTCTATCTCAATGCCTAAAATAGTAACTGGCTCAAGAACAGGCACTCAATAAATTATCCTGTTTTTTCTTGTCACTTTTTTTATTGGTATTTGTATGAAAGTACAAAAATAGCAAATCTTACATAGCACTTTTTACATGCCAAGCAATTTATCCAAGTTTTTAAATTTAGTCCTTATTAGAGTATATTAGAGCTAGTAGAAAAATTAAACATAAGCAAAAATTATATATATATGATGCTGGCTATATCTCCAGTTGATAAGTTGTTTCTGTCTTACTTTATAAATATGTTGGCTATATCTCCAGTTGATAAGTTGTTTCTGTCTTACTTTATAAATATTTTTATAGATAATATCAAGTATAACTAATAATTAATACTTTCCAGCTTCTCCTAAAAATTAGACTTTAACAAAAGATTTCAAAACCACACCAAATTGAGAATTAAAACTAATGTTGATCATTCTAATATTCTAAATTTATATATTGATTAATATAGTAGATTCCTAACATTTTCAAATGCCCAAATGTGTGAATAGCAAAATCATATGTAATTATCATCAAAGAATACAATAAGCTTAAATTTAAGTTATATCTTTGGATACTTAATTATTTCATAAATCTTTCACCAAAGTAAAATGTGGAGTTATTTTTTTAACAAGCACCAGACATTAGATAGATAGTTATACTTTCTCTTTGTTTCCATTACCAAGACTGTTGGTTTTTTAATTTGCCAAGGTCATTTTTTTTCAAAAAACAGCAATATTTTTTCAAATCTCAATACTTACAACAATGTCATTAATTATTCTAGAAGCAATTCCCCCAAGAAGAGTGTATATCAGTAAATTCAGTCCTCTGAGCCCACTCGTCAAACGACTCACTCAGCCTTGAATACTAATCTTGAGGACTGTTTCAAATTCACACCTCAACGCAGTTATAAATGATTACATGCCACGCATCTCTGTGACCACTTGTGAAAGAGCAAATGTTAAATCTGCATTTATCAAAAATACACACTATTTAATAATCAAACTATATTTAACCGAAAATGTAGCCCAGTAAAACTGGCATGGATGTTATTACACAAGTAGCCCTTGCCCTCTCCCAGGATCTTTTATCAAATGAGTGAAGACTAAAGTTCTGATCATCTTGGAAGAAGCCAAGTAGGTGTGGGCTCTGGGCAATGGATAGACTATCAAGTTAAAGGCAGGTCAAAGGCACAAGTTGGGTCCCCAAGTCTTCAGCATTCTCCTGCCCAAGTCCCCTAGATTTGGCATGAAGTTAATATTGAAAACAGTCTTCTCTCCTCCTATTTGCTTCTATTCCCCAGGGAGTAATTATCAAAGTGTGCTTTCTAGATTCCCGGAGGTCCCAATTCCTTAAAGTCTTCCCTTTCCAACCACAGAACTGTGTGAGACCTGATTTTCTTTCTATGCCTCCACCAAAATGACATGTCACTAAAGACTGATTGCAAAAGAAGATACTAGAATCTAGTAGATCTCTTATGTAGACATCATGGAAGTGAAAACTATAAAACAAGGCCAATCCTCTCCTTTATTATTATTATTTTTTTTGGAAAATACAAACTTGTATAAAATATTTCTATGTTAGGATGGAGTTTATGGTAGTTATTTTAAATAAATTAATAAATAGCTATTTTAAAAAGTCTACATACATTTAAATTTTATCTTCAAAGAGATCATTAAAAGACATAATCTAAACATGCAAAAGGTCTTTAAGATTCTCTATAATTTTTAAGACCGATATTAAGATTTAAAAATTTGAGACCCACTTCCCCCAAAGCAGCTTCGAAACCACTTCAGAAGTCACAATGATCAAAACACCATGAATCAGCTTACAGAGAGCCCACAGGGTCTTTCTCTAGGCATGCCCATTTTCAGATTAAAAAACTAAGGTGTATAGACATTAAATAATTGTAAAACAAATCCATGGCCTACTCTTTTACCATGTGAAAAGTGTCTTTAGCTTAGTGGGAGTTGATTCAAGTAAGTTCAATAAGGTTCTTGTATGTATTAGATACTCTTAAGAATGGTGACATAAACTCTCATAAAATGTATGTAGGTTTGGAAGAGATAGTTTACAAACAGACTGAGAGGGAACACAACGGTATTTAAAACATTGGCATAATACAGTCAGACGGGGGGGGGGTCACATATGTTTTCTCATATGCAGAACCTTTCTTTAATTTTACAACTTTTTTCCTTTTTCCTTTGCCTTTCCCCAAGTCAATTAAAATGCAAACAGGAGGTTTGATAAGAGGCAGCAGGACAAGTGAGGCATGGGATAGTACGAAAATATGAAGGCCTAATGTATGCAGAGCAAGTAATAGGAATAATTGGATTTTTAACGCCTGAGCATTGCATGCTTTACCCTTTATCTCCCATTAAATGGATTGTTGCCTTGGTCTTTTTGTATTTAAAATGTTAACCTTTCTGAATTTTTAATGGCTAAAACTTCGTAACACTTTTTTAAAAATATGAGGTTGCATTAAATCTGCCACTTGGCTCTTATAAATCATTGTTCCTCATTGGAAAAGATGGATTTTAATGTCTGATGAAATTTGTATTTGTTAGTCCATATCTCTTTATCACAATAACTCCAACCATTGAAATAAGAATTTCAAAACTGTACTAAATGTTTTTAAGGTTCTGAAATGTTAACTGTACTTAAATTTTCAAAATATTTAATGATAAATGAGCTTGTCTAAATCTTACAATTAACATAAAATTGTAAAATCAGTTAAGAATTAAATGAATGTATTTTATGAAAATGAAAAATGCTAAATTTTTTATCATAAATTGGGGTTATACATTTGTACCACAAAGATATATTGTGTTTTAAAATTTATTTTTAATAATCATAGAACTTTTTCAAAACATTCAAATGACAGAACTCAAATTTCTCCCAAAATATATATCCAGCACGTTTTTATTCATTATATAATTGTACTATTTATGTACTTTACCAATATCTGAAATTTCACACATAAAGAGACAGGGCTCATGATCTTTATCTATACCTATTGCTAACATGCTTCTCTTTCACAGTCTCCCTGTAAATCAGAATCCTGATCACCGCTCAGTTGCATTATTTCCTCAGTTATATCTTTGAGTTGATTTTTCCTGCTTCCCAATTTCTTCCTACCTCCATTGAACCTACTATTGATGTGTTTAGGGACAGTTTTATTATGTCCCCTTCACAATCAAGCATATCACTACTTTGGTCTTTTGTGTCAGGTTCAATCACTTCTGTCTTCTAAGTAATGCTATCACCTGAATACCACCAACCTTCTCTCATTATTCAACCAAGTTCAACTGGGATGAATTTGAAACTCTAATCTTGTCTATGCAAGACTTTACATACAGCTGTTTGCATCTGGAAAGACCTTTGTAATTAGTACCTATTAGACCTTTCAAAATGAACTCAGCTCCTCACAATTGTAGAAATAGGGTCAAGTCTTCTTGGGAACTAAGCCAGGAAAAAAATGTGAATGGATTAGGTCCTAGGATGAGTCGTGTCAAAGGTGACATTTAACATGAAATAAAATTAGCAGTCAGAGCTCTTTGATAATATTGACAAATTAAATTTATAATCATGGCTAACAGAGAATGTAGCAGACAGAACAGTGTCACATGGGATCAGGAGGAAAGTGACAATGTTATCATTGCAGCCAACTCTTTAATAAACAGTTAAAAAGGAAGCTGGTTGCTTTGACAGAATTTCACCTTTATTCATTCTTTTTTTTATGTTGTTGGTTTATTCCCCCTACCTCCCAGTAATTTCACTATCAAATAAAACAAAAACAAATCCAGACTTAATAGGAAGAGACTGTTTAAAAGTTTGAGGCAAGATATTTTCTCCAAGGCTGGGGAAAGAGACCAGTGTGAGATGGGGACCTGTGTGAACTTAAGAACTGCAAGCTTCTCCAACCCAAATGCCCCTCAATAGATGAGTGAATTAAAAAGTGGTGGTACATCTACACAATGGAATATTACTTAGCCATCCTATCTACTAAAGAAGTATTATGCAAATTGACCATTACTCCAACACACAAGATGGCCACCCCGATGTGGTCAAAGATGGCCACCCCCTTGTGGACACAACATGGCCACCACAAGATGGCTGATAGAGGAGGACAGTTGGGGGCAACCAGGATGGCAGGGGAAGGCAGTTAGAGGTGACCAGGCTGGCAAGGGAGGACAGGTAGGGGCAATTGGGCTGGCAAGGGAGCAGTTAGGCATCAATCAGGCTGGCAGGGGAGTGGTTAGGAGGTGATCAAGCTGGCAGGCAGAATCAGTTAGGGGCAATCAGGCAGGCAGGCAGGCGAGCGGTTGGGAGCCAGCAATTCTGGAATGTGAGAGGAATGTCCGGCTGCCCATTTAGGGTCGATCTCAGTGGGATCGGCCCTAAACAGGCAATCAGACATCCCTCACAGGGTCCTGGATTGGAGAGGATGCAACCTGGGAATCTAGCCCTTAAACAGGCAGTCAAACATCCCTAAGGGATCCCAGATTGGAGAGGTTGCAGGATGGGTATCCCCCATCCCCATGTATGAATTTCATGCACCAGGCCTCTAGTAAAGAGAATAAATTCTTACTATTTGAAACAGCATGGATGGATCTAGAGAGTATTATGCTAAGTGAAATAAGTCAGAAAGAGAAAGACAAAATACAAATAGGCTTTCATACTATAAGATGGAAGTACTAAGGTTTCTGGTAAAAGTGAAGACACCATTATTGTGGGCATTAGTACCAGTAATGAACCAACTGAGGGCACTGATCAGATTGGTAACAATACCTGGAATCAAGGGTCAGGATTTTCTATGATTATAATAAGACTAACTCAGTTAGTTGCTTCCTGTGGCCCATACTATTATTTCATGTTGCTGAAGAGAAAGAGAAGAATAGAGAAGATCTCCCTGTGGCTTATTTCACAAGTGGGTTTGTTGTTTGCACAATTTTCCCAGATTTTTTAAACAGCGCTTGAGTAATGTCCATTTTCAAAATTTCAAGTAAATACCCTTGTGTACTGTTATTTTTAGCTCAGGAGACAGGGTTGGTAGAGTATAAAGCACAAGTTAAATCACTTTTATGATAGGTTGCTATGGGTTTCTCTACAATTAGGCTTATTCAGACCTCCGGAGAAGTTTCTGCTCTTTGGTCTTATTCTGAGTTCCCGGTGTGTCTTCAGGAATTTGGCATGAACAGGTGAAAGAGAATCAGGCTATGTTACAGAGTGGCTACATAAAACTATATACAGCATGTAGATCTATTTTGAGTCTGGATTCTACATAGAAAAGGATCCTCTCAACTAATAAGATTTAAAATTTTATCATAGCTTTTGGAAAAAGAAAAATCTATGTAAGTATTGGAGCAGCCAGGAAATAAGAAAAAAATGATAACAACATCAACAAAAAAAGCAGTTCGGTTCAAGAAATAAATAACATTATCCTATGACCATAAAATCAATATTGATATACAGAACATTTACTGTGTGCCAGACAAGGTTGGAATCACTTGTATTATTTCTTCCTATCTACTAACTTATGAAGTAGGTGCTGTTATAATACCCAATTTGTAAAATAAGAAACTGAGGCACACGAAGATTATCTTGTCCATGGTCACACAGCCATTCATCCAGCTAATAAGCAAAGGAATTGGAATTCAGATTTAGGCTTTTTGGCTCCAGAACCAATGTTCTTAACTATTACATTATTCTAAGATAACCAATATTTTTAGAGTTCTATTATGCAAAATAAAGCCTTCAACTGAAATAGTTTTAACAGACTCAGCACTTAAAAACCTTACTTTGAGCCTGTTTATTGAAAAACACACACACACACACACTGGCATCTTTAGTAAAAATAAAATCACCTTTTAAGAGCTTGTATTTGATAAGAGCAACTAGGAACATATAAATTAATCAGCCCCACTGATGAAGGGATATAACCCATTTTTTAATGAGAAAAGGGTTGCAACTTGGAATTCAAAATCAGTGTATATCTTCAGTGAATACATACTCAAGTAGAGTGAACTATAAACTTTATTAGTAAAGGAAATAATGGTCAGAAATGGTTTAAGAACAGGCATTCTGTCCTTCCATGACTAGAATGGATGCTATCCAATATTTATAATCAGAATTATCGCACCCACGGTGGCCAGAAATAGTCAAAATGATACCCCTTACAAGATTCCGATTTGCAGGTAATGTTTTGGCCTGTGGGCACATCATGCTAAATATATAGATCCAAGAAGCAGAATGACTCTTCCATCCAGACAGGCTAAAGTTCAAATGTCACAGAAGTTAATAAGTATCATTTCAAGAAAAGTCATCTTTTTTCTGATAAGACTGAGAAGCAATTAAGGTTTTTTAATCAGCAGGCTTAGAAACACATACACCTCGATTTTGAAGAACAAGGGCTAATAAACCTTCTCTAATCCTCCAATGTCACAGGTTAAGGGCCAGCTATTCAGAATGCGCGGGCGGAGAGGATAATGATAAAAGGTAGAACTGAGTTTGTGCAAGCTTCCATTTTTCCAGCAGCCCCAAAGGATCTTCCTCTCTGAGAGTCTCACATTCTATTATTGGGATCGACTTCAATGAGGCTGACATCAAACCTTTGCCAGTGGTTTCTATGACTTAGACCCTTCTATGTTTTCTAAAATTCATTTTTAGGTCAATCTCTCAATGTCCCCTCCCAAAATTATAACATGGGGTGCATATTTTGATATATTGTCTTTATTTGTAAGGATAACAAGTTATTAGATGGCTGTACATTTTATATCCTCAATTAAAGCAAAACTGTCTTTTAGGAATAATGCGCTTCCAAAAATATTGTTAATATAGTCAAGTTGATGTGAAACAGGTATTTCTGTACCAAGTATACAGTTTAAAGAACAGTTTCATCAGTAAAAATTGTACTTAAGATATGAAATTTATAAATACAATGATACAAAGATGAGATTATTAGATTTCTAAGGATCTTATGGTTTTTATCCTTCACACTTATTAAAAAACAAGGCATCCAAAGTAGTATGTTATCAACTTTCATTGTTAAAAGAACTCTTAGAAATATACTATAGCTGGCAAATGAAATAAAATACACAACTAAAAATCACTTTCATCATGATTTAGTTATCTTCATCATTAGTAATAAATCTCATATATACAGAAAAATAATAGATATTTCATTTAATTTGAGTAACTCTTTTTATTTTGACAACATAAAAGAAAATAATTTAAATCGATGTATCTAAAAATCTCAATTTTGAACTACTACAAAGAATTTACCTGGTGGGAGATTTCAAAAAATAGAACTTTAGTAAGATTATTTTTTAGTACCCAAAGAGAAGGGAGTTCTCTTAGATATGTTTCTCAAGGTCATATACTTTAATATTATTTAAAAGCTTAGCAGGAAGCAGGAAAAACAACAACAAATATCTGTGATGGTTTCTGTGGTGATACAAAGAGAAAAATCAAAAAGAACATTTGTTCCCTTTGCTTTTCTATTTGAATATGGTGCTTTGAACATATCTGTGTATCCTAGATGCCATTCTGTCTCTTGGTCCTTAATGGGGTAGACAAGATTAGCTCAGACCTAACTGGTATGTTTTTAATAAATTAAAATGTCCTTTTTAAATCTAGTTCACATTCCCACTGGTGCATATGGCTCCTACTCTCTGCCTCTACTGAATATTGGTGATTCAGGCATCTCTTTCTGAGTTTTTTCACCTCTGAAATTAAATGTTAGTCATTTATATTCCTAAAAATTCTTTAGCATCAATGCCATGTTTTTCAAATATCTTTACTTTTCCATCACTATTTCCCAGATAATTTTGTCTTCTATGTATGGAAATATCCTAAAGCAACTATGAAGTGGTCACTAAGAAAAATGTTAACATCTTTCTAAATGATGGCATTTATTGGTATAACACCAACCCTCCTCCCCAACCCAAAAGAAAGAAAAGGACTTGAATAGAAATTTCCCCAAAGACGATAGATATCTGACAAAACATGAAAGAAATACCACTTCACACTCATTAGGATGATTAGTATAAAAAACAGAAATAAAGTAGCAAATGTTGGCAAGGATAGGGAGAAATTGAAAATCTGTGCATTTTTGGAAGGAATCTAAAGTTAAAATGGTACAGCTACTCTAAAAAATTAAAAATAGAATTATCATATGATCCAGCAATACCACTTTTGAGTATATACCCAAAATAACGAAAAGCAAGATCTCAATGAGTTACTTGCATATCCAAACTCATAGCAACATTATTTACAATGGCTAAAATGTGGAAGCAACTCAATTGTCCCTGGTTAGAGGAATGGGTAAGCAAAATATGATATCACATACAATGTCATATTATTTGGCTTTTAAAATGAAGACAATTACATTGTACTAAAGGCCTGGTACACAAAATTCGGTAGGGGTTCCCTTGGGGCATGAGGTGGCCTAGGTGAGGTTCCTGTGGTGGTTTTCAGGCCAGCCATGCCCCTCAGCGACCCAAGAAGAGGCCCCTGGTATCTGGGATTTAATTATCTTCTATAATTGAAATTTTGCAGCCTTGAGCGGAGGCCAGGGCTGGCCAAGACGGGCAGGAAGCTTGGCTTCCTGCATTGATGGGGCAATCCAAGCCTCCTGCTTGCTCCAGCTCCATGGCTGGCTGCCATCTTGGTTGGGTTAATTTGCATAGTCACTCCTGATTGGCTGGTAGGCATGGTTTGGCATAACGGAGTGATGGTTAATTTGCATGTTTCTCTTTTATTGGTGTAGATGCTATAACATGGATGAAATGTGATTCCATTTATATAAACTACCTAGAGTAGTCAAACTCAGAGAGAAAGAAAGTAGAATGGTGGCTCCCAGGTAAGAGGGAAGAGAGGAAAGGACAGCTATTGTTTTATGAGTATAAAGTTTCAATTTTTCATGATAAAAATGTTGAGATGGATGATGAGGATTGTTGCACAACAGTATGATTGTACTTAATATCACTGAATTGTACACTTGAAATTATTAACACAGTAAATTTATGTTATATGTATTTTGACATAAATTATTTTAAAATGCTTAATGGACTGATGGAGAAAATGACTGTCATTTCAAGTCAAATAGTGTTAACTGTGGATCCACATTTTATATGTGTTTTAGAAACCTCAGGTTTGATTCCACTTTCACTAACATCCTGAAAAAAACTTTGTTTTTGTATTATAATTTTTATAAATTTATAATCTTGTGAGATCTTTCAAAGAATGACAGCCATGCACCACATATTAACATTTTGGGTACTTATGGACCGCATACACAATGTGGTCCCATATGATTTGTTATTAGCCTAGGTGTGTACCCGGCTATGCCATCCAGATTTGTGTAATTATTCTCTGTGACCTTGGCACGGGGATGAAACCACTTAATGACATTTCTCAGAACATATCACTATCATTAAGCAGCTCGTGACTGTATAAACAAATTCCTAACTTTTTCAATCAATTTAATTTTTGTTTCACTTATGATTTAAAGTAAAACAATACAAATATTTCATATTTTCCAAATAAAAGATTTGAGTGAAGTAGAAATTGATTTTTATTTTAAAAAGTTTAACTGTCATATTGGTCTAGAATTTCACTTGTATAATTTGTTTATTGTCTACATTTTAAGTAATTAAGTAATAAGTCAATTTGCCATCAAATTAAAAATAAAATGAAAGTGAATTATGTATTATATTACACATGATTTACACATTGAATCAGAGCAAGTTAAAACCTTGGCCATTTTCAACCAATGACCAGGTAAAACTCAATAGCATGTGTGGTTCAAATGTTTTACAAATGTGATTATATATAATTTAATTTTTTAAATTGTGGTCTTCCATGTATTCATAAACACTTTATGAATTAATGGGTTAAATCAACAGAAGAAAAACATAAAAAACACATGGTTGTCATACACAAAAACTGGTATTTTGTCACACACATGAAAGGAAATAAAAAGCAATAAAGAATAAATAAAAGAAATAGAACTCTGATGATACAGAAATCTGAAAAAAATATGAATTACATTATTTGGAGTATCTAGAACAATTTTACCAATGACATTTTATTTGCAATTATAATATTTTAACATTTTTAGTAAAAATGTAGGAGATTTAGAATGGGAATTTACTATTGATTCACATTATAGAATGTGTCCAAGAGAATGATGCTTTATTTAAATTGAACTTTATTGACTCAGAAGTTTTGTAATTTCTAAATAGGGTTAGCAGCCTTTTAAAATAATATTAACATCAAAATATGAATACAAATTCAACAAGGATTGTTTCCATTTATTTTGTCCATGTAAATTGCATGTTCAGATTTATCCATTGATTTCTAAGTTATGATTGAATAACAATTCGTTGAAATACGTGTCAGAACTCAAATATTGTAAGTCTATTTCTGACCTACATTATTTCTATAGCATTTATTTGTGCTCCGAAACTCAGTGGAATGCTGTCAGGTTAATTGCCTCAGCTTTATCTGAGTAATGTCCCAGAGCCTCATATTGACAGGTGTACCTGTCTTCTGTTAACTATATATCCTTGGGCCATTTAAGCCTTTACCTATTATTAATTGTAGCTGTTAGAATTATACATTACCATATAAAGCTAGTATCGTCGTTTTCTCTCAACTTAGATTTCTCATCACTTATCCTTATAAGCATATACTCTGAAGTCATTTTTCAATGTAATATAAAGGAAGAAAATTGTAGGCTCTGTGGTTTTGATGGATTAGGCTGTGCTATATGATTTACTGCATTATATTATCCTTCAGCTCTCTCTTACATTATCTTTAACTGAAGCCCAAATTAGTGTCTGGGTTTTGATACTTAAATATTAAATTCAATTAAGTAAGGACTCTACCCACTTTGAATATGATGTGTTTTGTTTTTATTCAACTTCTAATAATGTAATAGGCATTATAAATTGGCTTTGTACTTCCATCTTTCTTCTCCAAAGACTTGCTATACCATTTCCAAGCATCTTCTGCATTTGTCTTGGTTTGTAGGGACCCTTCAGTTTAAAATTAGAACACTGTGGGACTGGGTGATATTTTAGTACTCTACCATTCTGGATGTGGCAATGATATCTGTCTCTATTCTGCATTTCCATAACTATTAAAAATAGTTACCTAGGGATAGATTTTGTGTCTCATGATCTTAGGACAGTTTTCCTTTTTATACTACTTAAGTGGTCTGCAAACCATCATGAAGCTTAACTAAATGTGGTAGAAAAATGGCATTAAGATGTCAAATCCTTTCCTGCTTAAGTCCTGATGCTAAAGATGATACCAGGGTTTCACAGGAGGAAAGGGTGGCGGGGTGTGCAGGACAGACGGGAAGAAAGAGTACAGTGCCATGTCATTTTTTTCTCTCTTCTGACACAGTTTCTTCCCTCTACCCTGTATCTATACCTTCCCTAGGAGTATAATGCTAGGTTACGACATTCAATATGAAGTTAACATCTGAAAAACAGTGAAAATCTTTCTTTCAGAGCCTAATAAGATCATTATTGCGAAACAGGGTGGATGCTGGCCCTGGTAACATTTTACACTTATTTTGAAAATTTTAATAGGAAAGCAGTTGCCATAGCAGGAAGACAACGGGGTATTGATGTTCCTCAGCCTGACCCCTGGGCATCCTTGTTAATTTCCATCTCTCTTTCTGCTATCCTAGAAGACACTATTTATTTGCTTGACTTTTAATAAAATTTTCATGTTGGTGACTTCAATTCATAACTGCAGCTTGAAACTCCCGTCAGATTTGAGACATACCTAGCTACGTTTCTACTTGGATCTTCATTTGTGCTCATAAGAATCTCAAACTTCTCAAGGGTGAATGTGAACAAATGATTTCTCTCTTGAATCTGTCCTCTACATTCCCCTAATCTCCTTCTCCTTGGTGATGGCACAGCACACAGCTTAGTGGCTGGGGCAAGACAGAAACCTCCAAGTCAAGTCACCTTCCTGATCCACGCATTCCCACATTCCTAGCCACAACCCATCACCCCCTTCGGTCAGTTTTACCTCCAAATTTTGTTCCAATAGAAATTATTCCCTCCTCGTAATTTACTTTGCACTATTCTACAGTAGTCCCAAAGGGATCTCTCTACTTCACTGTTAACCCCCTCCAATTATTTTCCTATACAGTTGGGTGAGCAATCTAAAAGAAATAAAATAAAGTAAATTAGATTATAATACTTTCCTCTGCTGGAAATCTATCAAGCCTTCATTTGAACATGGAACACAATTCAAACTCTTTAATGTGGCATCTGTGTGTGTGTGTGTGTGTGTGTGTGTGTGTGTGTGTGTGTCTTCATCTTTTCATATCAGCATCCAACACTGGCCACTCTGCTCTTCTTACACTTCATTTCTGACTCCTCTCAAAACTCGCAATGCATTTGCTGCCCACAGGGCCTTCCAAGCCATTCATTGTGCCAGGAACGTAAGTTACCTGTTCAGCTGGCTTATTCTTCTTCATATTTTAGGTCACATCTCAAATGTTATTTCTTAAGAGCTCCTCCAGGTAGGCTGTATCAATTATTTTCTTCTGTTCTCTGCCCTTTTATTTCATGGCCATCAAATTTTGTTATAACTATTTTGTATCTGCTTGCCTTATGTCTGCCTGCTACATTAGACTGTAAGTTTTGTGAGGGGCAGGGCATGTTAGCTTTATTCACCACTCAATTCCCACTGACGAGTACAGTGTCTTCTACATGGAGATGGTGGGTAAGTAAATATGTATGGACTAAAATATGTGGTCATGCACTTCAGTGATTATAGTAAGTGTGTGGATTTTACCCCCCTTAGCAAATGGATTCCAAAGCAGGGTTAAAGTGTCTTCTTTGTTAAATCTAGCAATATGATAAGCATGCAGTCTGTATCTCTAATATATAGATCTGAAATAATTGTCATTTACTAACTTTGTGACTTTGTAAAAATAAAAAATATGCTAGGTAATTCTAATATGAAATGATATTTATATAGGGTATTACATGTATCTTGTGCTAGTAAAATGAACACACATTTGAAGACTTATGGCTCTGGAGCAGTTAGATATCAACTTGAAAATAGTATGTAGATTGAAGCTGGTTTGGCTCAGTGGACTGAAGGGTCCTGGGTTCGATTCCGGTCAAGGACATGTACCTTGGTTGCGGGCACATCCTCAGGGGAGGGGATGTGCAAGAGGCAGCTGATCTATGCTTCTCTCATCGATGTTTCTCTCTCTCTCCCTTCCTCTCTGTAAAAAATCAGTAAAATGTGTTTTAAAAAAAGAAAATAGTATGTAGGTTTATTGTTAGTGCCTTTCCTCTATCATATTTTCCTGCTTATAATGTATCTATAGTTTTAGACACTGAATAAACAAAACTTACCATTATCATTTGCAAAGTAAGAGTATAAGGCCTCTGAAAGAGAGTAACGTAGGGTATCTAGTAAGTACCCTAGTAATATAGATGGAATTTGTGCATATTAGTGTATGTGCTTTGTGACTATGTGTGACCCAGATACTGAAGATAGATCTGATTTTTTAGATCTAAGGCATCAATTACTTTTACCTTCAAATAAGTCAGAAGCGGACATTTCATGCATCACCATCTAGCGGTGACCAGTAGAACAAACAAAAGCCCAGCCATACCTCTGGGTTACATACTAACACACTGCTTTGAAATGTGTCAGCGTCCCTCGTAAATGTCTTGCCTGCCCAAGATCTGATTCCCATCTGCTGACTATAATATCTGGGTACTATATAAAGAGTAACTTTCTTTAGAAATCTCTCTAAAATACCAACCACAATTTTGCTGATGCAACAGTGCATCAGAATGGCACATTACCGTAGTCACCTCAGTAGTGGGTGAGAAATTTAAAATGCAAATATAAAACTTTGGTAGAGAAAGGATCCCCAGTCCAGGTAAGCTGACATTGGTAGGGACACAGCCACACTTCCTCACTTGGTGTCCTGCTGGTTTTCAGAGGAAGCTCCTGAGGTCATTACATGGAGGACGATACAATAATCAGCCCTTTGGTATGACAGGGGCCACTATTTGTGTCAGTGAGGGTCTCCCTCTGCTCAGCAACCCTGCCCCCATGTCCTCACAAGAGTCATCCGGTAGGAGTTATGATTGGGATTGCAGCGAGCAGGCACTGGATTCAGAAGAGCTAAGTAATGGCTCCCAGTCACGGGGCAGGTGCATCCTAACACCTCTATTACTGCGGAGGACTTTATTTCTTAACCGCACTGCTCACCCTGAAACCTTGACAGTGGTCGTCCTGAGCTTGACCAAATCAACCCATGGATATCCATCCCTCCCACCACCACCAGAAGAGAGATCATTTTGGATTGCATGTGAATGAGTTTTAATGAAGGCGCTTAGCATTTTAATTACACAGGGGTATGTGACTGGCCTAGCAGACTGGTGGGGCTTCAGCCAGGACCCTTTCTGAGGCCAGTGAAGCATCCCTCCCCCAGCTGCTGGGAGTGTTGGTTGCTCAATGCTCAGAGAAGCAGTTTTCTTTTAAAAAAAAATAACCATCTTTTGCCAAATGTCATATCGCCTGGCAATGTCTGTGAGATTATGTCTCGCTCTCCACCCTCAGGTGGCCCTCTGCAGCCACTAGCTGCCTGATACAGGGCCACAAGACTGGGCCATTTTGCCTCAAGGTGGGATAACTCCCAGCGCTCCCCAGGCGTGAGGCTAATGCTAGACTCCTCCTGCTTCCTACCCTCTCCTCTCACTGCACTGCGAGTTGCTCCTAACAGCATCCCCTTCCATAAGAATTCCTGTCTCAGGGGGTAAACTCTGCCAGAGGGATCTGATAGAAGACAAAGCCTTACTGCTCTTTCACTACTTACTTTTTTTTTTGTTTTTAGTTAAAAAGAAACCTTTATTATACAAAATTAAAAACCTAAATATATTTACAAGCATCTTAAATACAAGCTTATAATACTTGATATTTTTTGAGTCATTTCAAATTGAGTTCTCTATAAGCTTTAAAATGCAAGACTATTCATCCACTTCAGTGAGTTACCAGTTTCCACCATTGCAAATGGTTTTTTTGGGTTTTCAAAATTGTCCATTTTTTTAAAAAAATACAGTGTACTTTTTAAATGACTAGTTTTTTTTTTTTTATGGGGGGGGGGAGGGATCAGTACTGAGCTTTCTACCCCAGTTGTGGGATATTATTCCACGAGAACTCTATAAAACAAATTCCTTACTGCCCTGTTTCTATGAACCACTAAAACTTTTTGAAGATTCACATTTCTGGTACCCACATTAATCCACTACTTACTTCTGTAAAGACATTTTGGCAACAGGACAACAATTTTATATAGGTACCACCTGGCCAAAGGAGCATGTTACTTGCCAATGGGTCCTTATTAACTGGAGAAACAGAATAGAAAAAAAATGCTTAAGGGAAAAAAAAAAACACACACCCAAAATGGCATAAAATATTAGAACTTGCTCTTTGGGAAAGTGGGAGGAAAAGGACTTAAAGGATCACACAGTGCCTCTAAATTACAGGTAAAACAACCGTGCAAACGAAAGGCTATTTTCTCTTTGCTTTTGGCCCCGGCGGATGGCAAAACCATCCTTAATAGAAGAAACAAATCTTCATCTCTCCTTGTGGAATAGCAAATGAGTGCTTTACCAGATTGCAAAGTTCCTCAGGAGCGAATGGGTGTGAGGCAACATGGGAATCACAGAGAGTGTCCTATGGGTACATGACCGCAGAGCTATATGATAACCACTGTATATTATCTAAATTTACACAGGAACCCGTTCTTAAAATTGGTTCACATCATTCTGGTTCACAGCACCCTGGGTATAAGCAAGCCACGTGCTAACCACCCAAGGGGCAGTTAGAAAATGCATGTCTCCTAATAGAAGGATCTTACAGGGGAAGCAAAGAGAACATTGCCAACAGACATTAGAGGTGCCTGTGCCTTCTTCCCACCAAATCAGGGCAAGTTCTGAGGATTCTGCCAGCCCACCTTTTTTTAATCTATGCACCTGTCTATCTGTCTTAACTATCAGCCTACTCTTTTATCATTTTGTCTCTCTAGATTCTAGAGTCTAGAAGTTCAAAAAATGGCCATTTGGAGAACATGTGTTAATATTTTTATTTGCATTGATAATGGAGCAAGTCTGATTTGGCAGATTGGTTTGAAATTAAGGACTTAAAAAAGTTAAATTCAATTAATTTAAATCTAAATCTACAGAATTTTGAAAATATATATTTACTAGTGGCCTGGTGCATGAAATTTGTACACTGGGTGGGGGGTGGTTCCCTCAGCTCAGACTGCACCCTCTCATAGTCAGGGAGCACTCAGGGGATGTCTGACTGTTGGCTTAGGCAGGCCTAAGCCATCAGTCGGACATCCTTAGTGCTACTGTGGAGGCCGGAGAGGCTCCCACCACTGCTGCTGCCCTAAGGAGCCATGAGCCCGGCTTCTGGCTGAGTGGCGCTCCCCCTGTGGAAGCACACTGACCACCAGGGGACAGCTCCTGCGTTGAGCATCTGCCCCCTGGTGGTCAGTGTGTGTTCTAGTGAGTGGTCATTCTGTGTTCAGTTGATTTGCACAATAGCCTTTCATTTTAGAGGATAAAGTGTTATTATGGGCAAGGCCTCTAATTCAATTGTTTTTTTTTAGATAGTTAAAGGGAGGGGCAGAATTTTCACTTGAGCCTGAAGCTAAAATTGCCCTTAACTCAAAAATCTGCATTCCACTGAGACACATCTTGGTAGAGGCTCGTTCTGAACCCCCACACTCCACACTGTTGGGAACCATCTTATCTTTTTTTTTCTTTAAATATATTTTATTGATTTTTTACAGAGAGGAAGAGAGAGGGATAGAAAGTCAGAAACATTGATGAGAGAGAGACATCGATCAGCTGCCTCCTGCACGCCCCACACTGGAGATGTGCCCGCAACCAAGGCACATGCCCTTGACTGGAATCGAACCCTGGATCTTTCAGTCCGCAGGCGGACGCTCTATCCACTGAGCCAAACCAGTTCTGGCACCATCTTATCTCTTTAGTGAAAGGCACCTTTTGTTATGTTACCATGACTGACTAACTCATGAGTTGTGTTTTGGCTTCAAGCCTATATCCAGTATTTATGCAGCAATTTCAGCTCTTCTGTTCAATGTTTACCTGGCTTATCTTTTATTTTATTTTCTCTAAATCTTTCTAGATTTGTATGTATTAGATAGGAATATCCCATGGACATGGACAATAGTCTGCCGAAGGCCTGGAAGGGGCAGGTGCAGGGTGGAGGAGATCAATGGGAAAACAAACAAACAAACAAACAAAAAAATCACCTAAAACAAAGGAACGTCTGTAATACTTCCAACAATAAAGATACATTTTAAATAAATAAAAATATCTTAGTTGAAAAGAGTTTTATGTGAAGTAATATAAGAAATTGCTTTACACTGTACTTTATATTCTCAGCTCCTCTCAAAAAGATATTAATTGACCCTATGTTCACTTAATGTTAATTGACCCTATGCTCATTGGCTGCAGGACTGAGTTCCACCACGCCAACCCAGTACTGGCTGCCATGGGGGCTGTGATGAGACCCTGCTCTTCTCTCCTGGTCTCTGTCTGAGCATGATCGCAGCCCCCTCGGCAGTCAGTGCTGGGTGGCGAAGTTGGTTGCCTGTGCTGGGTCTCCATGGTGACACAGCACTCCCAACTTCTGGTGTTCCATTGAGGCTTAAGTTGTTTTGGACATTATATATATATATAATACTTGTTTAATACACAAAATGCTGGAAATAACATCATTTGTGGCTATTTAATTTTATAAACTAATATTAGGCATCAACTTTATGTGATATGCCTAATCTTTCCAGGCATACATGAGGGAAAACTCGGACCTAAAACTTTCAAACCATCTCTTAGATAAATGCCAAAGCAAACAGTGCAACCTGGCAAGTGAGGAAGAGAAGAAGTCTGCAAAGGTCCCACTCATTTTCCCTTTTATTTCTTTAAATCCTCCCCTGAGGATATACTTATTGATTTTAGAGAGGGGGTAAAGGAAAGAAAGAGAGAAACATCAATTATTGCCTTTTGTATGGGTCCCTACTGGAGATCAACCCCGCAACCTAAGAATGTGCCCTGACCAGGAATCAAACCCACTGATGCAAGTATATGGATGACACTTCAACCAACTAAGCCACACCAGCCAGGGCCCATTCATATTCCTTTGAACTTGTGTTACCTACCATTTAGTCCAAGAAGAGAACTAGAGAGTGTCTGTACTGAGACAGACACAGAGAAACTCCAGTGACATTATAGTATGAGTGTTTCAAAAATACCAGTCTCTGACAACATATAGCAACATTATACTTTCAAATACACTCGATGCTTTATTGACAAGGAACTGGAAGATAATTTTAATTTATAATAGCCATTCTGAAGATTGGTTCATTCAACTAAAATTCCTAATCATTTTATTATTTCCAACTATACAAATTTTCCTAAAAATTTAAGTGGCATTAACTAGTTGTTAGAGTGTTGGTAGTTTTGGTAATTCAAAAGATAAACCTTGTTTGTTCAGTTTTTGGTAGAAAGAGAAGGATACAAGTCTACTTTTAATAGTCACATAAGTTGATTTACATGTAAAGGAGTTCATTGTATAATTGATTTTTTTAAAAAGACCTTTTTAAAAACCTCTCTCTTCTCTGCAGTATTTTCAATCACTCTACCAAAATATCATGGAGAAAAATGTAAAAAAGGTGTTGATGCATTCAACAGGCATAAATTATATTTAATATTTGCTGGTTTTGTGATAGTCTCTCAGACTAGAATCACATTTTATTATAGGCTTAAAATATTCTTCATTGTAAGCCCATGTTTTAAAATGTGCAAAATGCACAGTATACTTTAAGATTTTATCCAAAGACAAGGAAGACTGCTTACATGACTGGCATTTAAAACAATTTAAAAAAAAAATCAGCAACATTACTTGTAGCATGAAAATCATGAATGTCCTGGAAGAGACAATGATAACCTTAGCTGACATGAAAAATAAGACGCATTCAGTGTTTAATGGCCTTTGTGATTTTTTTAAATGTGAAATGCATGTTTCCTGAAAAAAAAATCCCTTTTAGTCTTCTGTTCTCAAAAGCCAGCTTTGTCATTATTATTCCACATTAGTTCCATTTGCTGATTTGATGAGTAAAGGCCTGGTGGCCTGATGCAAATTTTGTTTTCTCATGTTAATCTAACCAGCAGAATAGCTGTGAGTTTGTCATTCCCCAGCCAAAGCTTAGAGGAGTCAGGAGAATCTATGAGAAGTACTGCACACATTTAAGCGAAGGGAGGTAATTATATGAATTGACTTGTTAGTCCTGAATGTAAAAATTTATAAGACCAAAAGAGAAAAAAGCCATTTTGTGTGTGTGTGTGTGTGAAAAAGTTGAGCTCTATCCTGGTCAGGTAATGTTGCTGAGTATAAAATACACATTTTTCTCCTAAATCAGACTTTCACAACCTGTTAGATAAGGAAGCACAGAGATGAGGAATCCCACATCTGAATCAATGAGTGATTGCCATGAAATTATGTGATGACTCTTACATGAGCAAAAGATAGGTTACGAAGACAGATGTGTTATTTAGGAAGTCTAGAGTTAACTGCACTAACAGGTTTTCACGTTTGGATAGTGCGAATGAACAGGAGTTCAGCATTCCTAAAATCAGTATGCAGGACCATAGCAGGTACATGTAAGGCTAAAGGAGGAGCTTAGAAGCAAAGCTTTCTTGCCTCTGAAGATTGAGCAATTACATTTTCAAAGAGTTTGTATTTTGTGAATATGGAAGTATTCTATGTGGATTAGATACCAAAAAAAATGTTTAGTTTCTGAAATAGGAAGAAAATAAAATCCATATTTCTAGTTTAATGAGCCCCTTTCATTTTAACATATGGAATTTCAATTGTTTTAATTTATGATTTGAAGTATCATAGATAATTACAACAACTGCATCTCGACTTAATTTTCAGACACTGCATTATGGCCGCACCTAAACGAAGACCAGGCACAGGGGGCGCGCGCTCGGTCATGCAGTCCTGGACAAACCGTACATGCTTCCTCAGCAAGTGTTGGATGACTGAATACACAATGCTTCTGGAAGATTACATGGGACAAAAATAAGTCTCCCTCCAGATCTTCATTATACTTTCAGATACACCCGATGCTTTATTGACAGCATCTCTCCAATTTCAATTGCAAACTTTTATTCTCTGGCTTTCCAAATTTTGTACAACAGTTTGGAAGCCACACCACTCTCCTCATTTTATTTCCTCTTTTCATTTCCTCCCTGTCTGGGGGAAAAATGGGGAGGCTAAGAAATATGAAGTCAGAAGAGAAATGACAAAGAGGTAGAAAGCTAATATTTAGTTAGGCAGATTTATATCGACCTGAGGTTCTTTGTGTTTTTTTATTATGGCAGACATTGCCTAACAGGACGATCCCAACCCTCCCATGTCATGCCACCTTCTCCTTTAGAGCATAAAAGACCCTTTTTCCCAGTTCCCTGGCTGCTAGGAAAGGCACATCGGTCATGTCCAAACAATGAGAGGTGAACTTACATTGCTGATATTTTCTGGAAAAGCTCTTTGCTTTCTGATAAAAGTGATAAATATTTGCTGAAAAAAATGATGGGTGGAGGGATAAGTGTTTATTTTTCACGATCAGAAGAAATGATAAAATTGGGCTGCCAAGATGTTGTAGCGATTTAAAACACTAACACGTCAGCGCAAAAGACGGATAGATAACTTACAACAGGACAGCTCTCACCTGCTAAGCAGCCTGATCGAGGTCAGAGAATAATCGAGAGACATTTAAAACAACAGATTTTTATGGATTAAAGCACATATATAATGAAACTTTATATGTGTGGGAAGGGGGATGTTTATGGATGAAGGCACACATATTTAAATTATAAATATTTGGCTCAGTGGATAGAGCGTCGGCCTGCGGACTGCAAGGTCCCAGGTTCGATTCTGGTCCGGGGCATGTACCTTGCTTGCGGGCACATCTCCAGTAGGGGGCATGCAGGAGGCGGCTGGTCGATGTCTCTCTCTCATCGATGTTTCTCTCTATTCCTCTCCCTTCCTCTCTATAAAAAATCAATAAAATATATTTAAAAAATAAATTATAAATATTTTACGGCTTTATAGAGTTCCTCTTGAACAAGTAAACTTGGAAATATTTCCATTGGCTCCTCATTTGACACTATTAGCATATTGTCCTAAGTTTCTGTTTTGAGCTCTTCCCCATAAGGGAGGACTTTATTTTGACAATCCATAATGCACTAGTCAGTTTGGTATTAATTTCTTCTATCCATCGCTTTCTCTTCCACGTGGCCCAGAGCATTTACCTAAGGTTATGAATATGGGAGGAATGGAAGTTGTGTGGTTCTAGAGCACTCTTACTCCTCCATGGTAATATCTACGGGTGTATTTGAAAATACCTTAATTCCTCGCCATATACTTAGTACTGGCTTCAAATGAGCCATTTAATCATCATCACTTCTTATTGGTCTTACTCCCAGTAGCCTCTCTTTCTTTAACTTTCCCCTCCACCCTAGCCCATGAATTTGTGCATGTAGCTTAGAAGAGGGAAAACCCCCAAATAAATTGATGCTCACAAAACTTTATTACCCTCTGAAAACATGAATTTAAACTTGAAAAGTAGGAATCTAATGCTTTACACTCTGGCTTGACTGAGCGTTGGCAGTGAACAGTTCCATAGTGAAGGACGAAGGAGGCCTGAGTTCTGTGATGAACGCCAAAGCCATGCACAACTGGCCCACTAAACTCCACTTAAAGAATTAAGACTTTAATTCTCAGTTCCTATTCATTAATTTATTCCTTTTTATTTTTAAGATAGTGACTGTTTTATTTCATTGCCTGGCACAGTGCGAGGTATGTTGGAATGAGTGCTGAAGCAGACAGACAGGGACTCTGACCTAATAGAATTGACTTGGTTGTGGGGGCTGGGGAGAGAAATTGTAAATTAAATAAATAGGGAACATAGTGTAATTACAGACTGTGAGAGTGGATATGAGAGAAGAAACAGGATGAAGAGATCAGGGGGTGATGGTGCTGTGTGTGTTGTAAGGTTTCTCTCGTCTGTTCTCCGATTCCCAGGTAACTATAGCTGCCCCGTTCGGTCACCGCCTCTCAGTCCTGGGTTACAGAGGCACATAGTCAGGTCTCCACTAATTTGGAGTTTTTCCTGCTCTGGGAAAACTTCTCAAACCAATTCAGTTTACAGCTCTCCATTCTTTAGAATAAAATAATGCATGTGCTTTGTATAAATCTGTTAAATGTTTAAGGAAATACCTCTTAGCGATTTGTCTACTTGTTGTCTCCAGATGTAAGTAAATTCATCATTATTTGGTAAACTTCCTGTAGTAGGTCGGAATTAATTTGAAGGCCTTTAATATAGGTATATCTGTTTATGCTAGTTTTTTCCCCCCTCCAAATTAATATTCTCATATATAAACACAAAGTGTTTCCAGTAACTAAGAAATAAGCTTCTCTCCAATTACCAGAAGTTGTTGGGTGCACATAATGTGGCAGGAACTGTGCCCACTAATTTACATGAAGCACCTCATTTTATGCATATAATAACCTTATAGGAAAGGAAGCCCCAGCTCAGAAAGTTGCTTCCTGACCCATCTGCACATGCTCAATTACTGTGGAATGTGCTTAGAAAGCCGCGTTGCCTCGAAAATGAGCATTTTTTGAAGCATTTTTCAACTTCTGCATGTAAATTTGTGAGTGTGTGTGTGTGTGAATCTACCTTAATTGTCAATCCGTATGCATGTTAGTGTTTGATGTTAATAAGCATAATTATTGATAATAAGCACTGTAATTCTAAAAGTTCTAGCTGCCTTTTATTTTATATACATAACAATATCCTAAAATGCTAAAGCAAAAACCGTATTTCTTTTAAAGATTCGAAATCATTATGCCTATTTTGTCATTAAGTTACTTAAATTTTAACGGAGGCTTTTTAATGGCATTAACATTCATTTTACAGTAGCCTATCTCCCTGAGAACTCAATGACGAACGTACCAAAATTTGAAAGCTTTGGGTTTTCAGTGATAAAACTGATTTGTTGAATTATCTGGCATTAATTATACAGATAAATCACACTATGAGATCAGCCAGCCACGTGAAGCCCTTTAAAAGGAACCAAAACTGCTGACAGATACCTGTGAGCTATCGGGCAACGAGACTTCTATCAAAGTTTGCCCTTTTGTTATTGGCTGGAAAACTGGTTGCAAATTCACCCTGAAGAAATGAACAGGTGAGAGTCAACCAATTGCTGTCCTTATAATATGCTGACGTTCTGGGGATCACGGTGGGGTAAAAGGAATGCTTACATTTTAGCTGCTATGAAAGGCAAAAGAAGTCCAAGCATTTACTCTTATGGGTTAGCCCAGCGATCCCAGCTCTCCTCACAGTAAACTAGTGAAGATTAGCAACTACAGAGTGAATATTTTAAATGAGTGGCTGTTAGCATTAGTAATAAAGCTTTAAAAAAGGTTTCAAATCACTTTATATTTATGTGATATAAAATAGCCTAGGTAGCCGAAACCGGTTTGGCTCAGTGAATAGAGTGTTGGCCTGTGCACTGAAAGGTCCCAGGTTCGATTCCAAGTCAAGGACATGTATCTTGGTTGTGGGCACATCCCCATTGGGGGGCGTGCAGGAGGCTGCTGATGGATGTCTCTCTCTCATGGATGTTTCTAACTCTCTATCCCTTTCCCTTTCTCTCTGTAAAAAGTCAATAAAATATATTAAAAAAAAAGTCTAGGTAGTTTTTATAATGGACTAGAGGTGTGGTACATGAAATTCATGTACTAGTGGAGGAGGTCCCTCAGCCCGGCCTGTGCCCTCTCACAGTCTGGAACTCATCAGAGGATGTCTGACTGCTGGCTTAGGCCTGATAGGCCTTCTTCACAGTCCAGGACCTCTCACTCCTTACCTCCCACCTGTTCGCTACTCTCCACCGCTCAGCTTGCTTCTCCTTAGCACTCTTCAGCCACCACCACTGTGCACATCAGCCTTGATCCCAGCTTTTGGCTGAGCGGCGCTCCCCCTGTAGGAGCACACTGACCACCAGGGGACAATTCCTGCATTGGGCGTCTGCCACCTGGGGGTCAGTGCATCATAGTGACTGGTTGTTCCACCGGTCATTCTGCCATTTGGTTGATTTGCACATTAGGGTTTTATTACATAGGATAATTCTGATCAAAATATAGTCAAACTAGAGGCCTGGTGAATGAAATCCCTGGCCGGTGATCAAAGCACAAGCATCTGGCATGGGAGAACAGATCCCCCAGGTCCCTGCTGAACCCCTGCTGCCTCAGTGACAGTGCCCCAGAGATGCGGTCAGTGTGGCTGAACTCCATGGGCTGGGGCACAGTGTGGGCCTCTGGGAAGCCAGGCAGGCAGCACGCTCTCCACTGGCCAGCCTCGCAGACCGGCTCCTGTGCAAACCCACGGGAGGTCTGGTCAGCCCCTGTGGTCCTGGCAGCTGTGGCCAAGCTCACCCGGAAGAGGCCACACGGGCATGGTCAGGCTCTTTGTGGGTGCCTGGTACCCGAGTGCAGGGGCTTCCTTGGCACCAGCCCTGGCATCAAGCCCTGGCATCCCAGGAGAGGATGGCAGAGGGAGTGAGAGCGAGCTCAGTGGATGCCCTGCATTCTCACCATATCTCCATCCCCAACACCCCCGCCCCCAGGTAGTGGGTGAGAGGGCAGCCCCCTGCCTGGGAGCTGTGGGAGGTTGGTTGCCACCACCCACTTCCAGTCCCCCATCCCCAGCCTGAGGCCTGGGCATGATCAGGAGATCAGGACCTGCCAGCCACTGGTCACTGTCTGCAAGGTGATGGGTCAGGGCCGGGCTCCCCTGCCTGGCTTCCTCAGTACCTGGGAGCCGGGCGGTGGCCCCGCCCCTCTGTGCCACCGCTGTTGGTTGTTGTCTATGAGGCAATTGGACACTTGCTCTCACCCACCTTGGCCTGGCTCCACCCACTGACCTGCTCCACCATCCTGCTATAATCCCCATCTCATCAGGACCCATGGAGTCGGCAGCACCTCCACTGCCGCCTGCTGATGCACGCCATGTTCTGTGCTGCCCCCTGGTGGTCTCCACACATCATAGCTAGCAGTTGAACTCCCAGTTGAACTGGTTGAGGGGACAGTTTGCATACTAGGCTCTTATTATTTAGGATATAGGATGGTATATGAGGAATCACCCATTTTGTCATCTGGATGAAAGAAACTGAGAGATACATTTAGCATGCATGAAAGTAAAGTAGGGAGCAACATATCAGAACAGTAGTCCTCCCTTATCTGTGGTTTCAGCTGCTTGAAGTCAAAATATTAAATGGAAAATTCCAGAAATAAATAACTCAGATATTTGAAGCTGCACACAGTTTTGAGTAGCATAAGGGGCAATCCAGCTTTGTCCTCTCTGGGATGTGGACCGTCCGTTGTCCTAGTGAATTCATGATGTATATGCCTCTCGCACCTTAGTCACTTAGCAGCTTGCTAGGGGATCAGATCAATTGTCATAGTATCTCATCTACTGGCTTAGCTTGAGTTCAAATAACAGTTATTTTACTTAATAATACCACATTCATATACCTTTAATTATAGTATCTTATATAATAAAAGGGTAATATGCAAATTGACCCTAACGGCAGAATGACCAGAACAACTGCTCAACTGGTCACTGTGAGGCGCACTGAACACCTCTCTGTCCCTTTCCCCGGCCAGCAGGCTCTGATCGTCCAATAGAGAATGAGAAACTGGGCGTGGGTGGTGGGGTTTACGGATGGCACCAGGCCAAGGCCTCCTCCCTACCAGTTGCCCCACACACCGAGGGCGACCCACGGTGGGAGTGGGGCTGGCGAGCAAGTGGAAACTGCTGACTCTCAGTCCCTTCCCTGGGCCATCAGCTTAGATCGCCAGATGGCAAATAGGGAACCAGGGGTGGGTAGTGGTAGGGGATGGAGCTGGTGAGCAGGCAGAACAGCTGACCTTTCAGCTGACCTCTCAGCTCCTCCCTCAAGCCAGCAGGATCCCATCACTGGATGGCAAACAGGGGTGGGTGGTGGCAGGGAAAGATGGCCCTGATTGCAGGTCAGGCCTAGGGACCATACCTGTTGACATATTTCATGCGCCAGGCCTCTAGTATTATTATACTTGTTCTGGTTATTATTATTGTTAATTTCTCACTGTGCCTAACTTATAGGTTAAACTTTATCACAAGTGCATATGTATAGGAAGCACATAGTTTATATAGAATTCAGTGCTATCCAAAGTCTCAGAAATCCATCAGAGGCCTTGGAAATACCCCACATGGATAAGGAAGGACTAACGTACAAGTACATTTATTTTAGGGGACGTGTAGTTAAAAAACTGGTGCTGATATGCCCATTTCTGTTTCTGGTCCATCTAAGAAATTGAAAGTAAGCATTTAAGAACTTGTTCAATAAATAACTATATAGTAAATGACATACCAGAATGGGAATGGACTATGCTCTATCGAGATAATGTGACAGTTTTTCTGTTGAAACCCTCAGGTGCTTGAAGAGATGTACTTCTTACGCGGTTTAAACATACCTAGGCCACTTGTAAGAGTTTCTTTAGAACCTCAGGTGGCATATTCTACCCACGGAGGGGTGATGAAACCTTTCAGCTTCATGAAAGCGCATTTTGGGGGAAATAACAAGAAGGCTCTACCTCTTAGAATTAAACGAAAGTTCAACATTGAGAGCTGAAACGATTACCTCTGACTACACGGATGGAGAGAATCCAAGTAGCCAGGACAGCTTAAGATCAGAAACAGGGCGCGAGCTAAGGCTGAACTGTCCCCTCAGCCCCTTCTCTGCTTTCTTTTCAGTTCAGCTTGCTGTGTAACAAGGCTCCAGGCAATGAAGAATAAACAGAAGTCATTTATGGTTTCTGCTTTCTTTATTTGTATTTAAAAATATTGTAATTGATTTCAGAGAGGAAGAGAGAGGGAGAGAGCTATATAAATATCAATGATGAGAACCATTGATTGTCTCCTTCCTGCATGCCCCCTACTGGGGAAAGAGCTCACAAACCCAGGCATGTGCCCTTGACCTGGATTGGAACCATGACCTCCTGGTTCAATGCTCAACTACGGAACTATGCAGGCTGGGCACTGTCACACCTCCCCTTCGCCTTCCTCTTTGTTACCTGAGCAAGCCTAGAGCTGCGGCAGCCACTTTTCAGCTGAATGGGAGCAAAATATGGCGCTTCGGCATTTATATTAAAGTTACACAAGAAATAGCCCTTGCAAGAAGGAGACTCTGACCCCCATTGTCCATCTGAAAGCAGGAAGTAAATCCCTCATGCAAATTACCCTCGCTGCACCAGAAGGGTAGAGGTATAATCCTTCCGCCAGGGATAGGGAATTTATGACTGAAAAGAAAACCTTCCCCAATCTGCTACCTCAAGCCCAAACTCCTTGGTCTTTTCAAGTCCTCACAAATATACTGTTTCCTTATTTTAAAGGTATAAAGGCCAACTGCGCTTTGGTCACTTCTTTTGAGTTTAATGAATTTATGGGCTTACATAAGTATGAATTAATTGGCTCTTCTCGTATTCATTAATTTGTTTTATGTCAGTTAATTATAGGATCAGTTAAGGAACCTAGAAGGGAAAACAGGAAAGCTTTCCTTCCCTACATGGCCAAGAGAGAAAGGCTGAGAGGCCTGTAGAGGTGAGTACCCTGCCAACACTGAGTCTCTACCAACCTCAGCAAGTATTTGTCTCCGGAATTCCTGCTACTAGAGAAAAATAACTCCTATTTTTTACACTTCTCGTCACCAGAGAGCCTACTATTTGTTCTTAAGTGAATCTATTTCTGAAAATAGTTTATAGTGATCTCAAGAAGAAAATGTAAGCAGCATGTGGAGATAGGAATGGATCTACTTATGATTAAACCTAAGCTCAGAGAAATGCAATTAAAAACATATAGTAGATAATTACATTCTCAAAGTGAGAGAAACAGGTGGCACAGGCAGCAATTCAAACATGGATGGGCCATCTAGAAACCCCAAATAGCATTTTTTGAAAAAGAAAGAATAATGAACCTGAAGATTCCACACTAAATGGCTTTATTAGAAGAATGCCCAAAGGTTAGAATAATTTATTTCTGCAACAAGTATTTGGATATTTACTATACACCAATCACTTCATTGCTCTGATTTCTTAGAGAGTATTTTTTTTTGTAAATATATTTTATTGATTTTTTACAGAGAGGAAGGGAGAGGGATAGAAAGTCAGAAACATCGATGAGAGAGAGACATCGATCAGCTGCCTCCTGCACGCCCCCCCCCCCCCCACTGGAGATGTGCCTGCAAGCAAGGTACATGCCCCTGAACTTAATCGAACCTGGGACCCCTCAGTCCACAGGCCAACACTCTATCCACTGAGCCAAACCGGTCTCGGCTCTTAGAGGGTTTCTGTTGATCTGGAATTTAAGAAGTATATAGCCAATGGTCACAGTGACAAAATAACAATTTTCAAAATATTTTATTAAATTTCCAAATTTTTGTAGGGGAGTTTGGAAATGATCTGGTCAATGAATGTGATATCAAGTATAATAAATTTTCATGATCCTGGCACCTTATAAAGAGATATGTTCCTTAAAATGGCTAAAATGCCAAGCAAGTAGGAAAATTCCAAAATTAACTGTAGCACTTGATTCAATCCTGAGGCCACTATATCACATTGATGCTTTTACCTATTGTAAATCTGCACCTCAAAGCTTATACAATTATGCAGCAGCTATAAAAAGATTGAAAAAAGCGGCCCTTTTCATCCTCATCATGAAATACATGGACCTCATGTTCATTTGTCATCTTGTAGCATTTGCATTGAACAGAAGAAATAATTCCAAGGCAGGCTATTATTTTTAAATCTTGGTTGTATAATGCACATTAGTCTATCTGTTAATTATTCACATCTATTTTACATTACACTCCCTTAAAAGATATAGACCATATTTGTGGATGTCAATATCCTACTAGACTCATCGGTATGTTTACTTTTATTTTTTACAGAGAGAAAGGGAGAAGGATAGAAAGTCAGAAACATCGATGAGAGAGAGACATCAATCAGCCGCTTCCTGCACACCCGCTACTGGAGTTGTGCCCGCAAGCAAGGTACATGCCCCCGACCGGAATCGAACCTGGGACCTTTCAGTCCACAGGCCAACGCTCTATCCACTGAGCCAAACCGGTCTTGGCGGCATGTTTACTTTTAAAATGAGAAAACGGGTCACCTATATACTCAAAAATAAAAAATAACAAAAGGAGAAACCTCCTGATAACTACAGAGCTTATGATCTAGTTTAAAATATGTCCAGATTCTTAAGTTTAATTTTCCTTTTTCTTTTGTTATTTATTTTCAGCAGAAGGTACCGAAGAGAAAGAGATAAACTGTCAGTTCCTGTTCCTGCATGAGCAATCTAGTGAAAACCATAGAGAAGATGAAAGACCACAAAACCCTTTAGATAACATAGGGTTTTAAATCATGGTTACATTTCCTGTTCTCAATGACTTTGTGTGTGTGTGTGTGTGTGTGTAGTGTGTGTTGGTGTGTTGGTGGTGGCTGGAATTTAAGAGCATGTACTAGTAGCTGCGATTTTAGGGGCCATCTGAAAAGTACTTCAAGTCACTGTGGACAAAGGCACCGCAGTTAGAGAAGCTGCCCATCACAACCTCGACCAGACCGGAAGCATCTTTCAGACATTTCTTTCTGTTCATATATTAAGTCAAAAACTAAACCCATCAGCTTGACTATGGGGTGCTCGCCTGGACAAAAATATACAGTTTTGACATCTTGTGAAAGTGACAATAGCAGAGAATGATAAGACTTTTACTTAAACCACCTAGGTGTGCAAAGAAGGAAAGTAAAGGGAAGGAAGGACAGATGGAAAAGCGTGCGAGCTGGAGCCAGGCTCAGTGATCTGTGTGCCCTCTCCAGAGAAGTCCATGAGGAGAGCAGCTGTACGCGCTCCTCCATCATGCTCCTGGAGTGGGACTGGCAGCCATCAGTCAGGAAGAGAGGAAAAAGAGGAAAAAGCCTGCTTGTAAAGCAGAGGGATGCTGACCCCCCTCACGGAGTCACCTTGCTAAAATGAAGCAGCTGACATATTCCACCGTGTCAAATCAGGGGTTTCCATTTTGTGCCATTACATTTAGCCGAGAAGTGTGACTTCCCTTCTCTCTGCTCATTATGTCATGTTAGGCTGACATGCTTCTGTCAGCTCAGCATCAAGGAGAGAGAGGTGTTATAAGTACCTACATTTAAAATACAAAGTCACATTTCTCCTTTTAGATCGTCCTTTGTTATCTCTGCTCACATGTATTGCTTTCCCTCCTTTCCCAGATGTTCCCTGTTAATCTATTTCCTGACTATTGCTAATTTCATGGCTTTCAAACAATATTTCTGAAATGTTTTATGACATTATTTCTAAAGTTAGTTGTAAAACATAAACTATGCAAGTGAAATTATCTAGAAGTCTTCTTTGCTTTTGGATAGCACAGAATACTAGTATTCACTAATAAAACTGATGAGAAAATCAAGGATGATGAAGAGAACACAGATTTTTACATGCAAAATTCATTCCAGGTGAAAAGTGGCTGAGGTAGGTTTGGCTTGAGTTATAGACTTAGCAAAGGTCAAAGATCATTTACATCAGTTGGACTTTTACATTGAGCCTGAGCTATTACATATTCCAGAAAATGTCTTTAGGTACAAGAAAAATCTAATCCTAGAACATCATTAGAGCTTACTCTATAAGGGCACCATTCAAAATTTGCACAGACATTTTTCCTTAGTTTTGTGATAATTCTATATCCAGAGGCCGGGTGCATGACATTCATGCCCCCCCCCCAGGTGGTGGGGAGAGGTAGGGTCCCTCAGCCAGGCCTGCATCCTCTCACAGTCCGGAACCCCTCAGGGGATGTCTGCCATTGAGGCTGGAGAGGCTCCTGCCACTATGCTTGCCAGCCTTGAGCCTGGCTTCTGGCTGAGTGGCACTCTCCCTGTGGGAGCACACTGATCACCAGGGGGCAGCTCCTGCATTGAGCATCTGCCCCCTGGGCATTAGTGTGCATCATAGTGACCTAGTTCTGCCATTCGGTCAATTTGCATATTAGCCTTTTATTACATAGGATGCTACACAGTACATTTGGTTGCCTGAATGTTACACTATTCTTATTGAATTAACTGGTTATTTACAAGGAGGATGAATGTTGAAATTTGTTGATAATTAAATTGGATGAGAATTAAAATCTAAGTTAGTTAAAATTTATTTTGGAGGTACCTGAACTCTGAGTACTATTCCAAGGAGTATAATAGGACTATATACAAACTCCAAATTCTAGGTAATTTTTATGGTTAACTGTCCTTTTATACTGAGATGCTGCAGCCGTTGCTTGGTGACTCACGGTGGACCACCCTAGCATCATATAAAAGAGGATTGAAACAAAAATTCCCACTCTGCTCTGGACAAATCTCCTAAATAACATGAAATATGCAGACATGTCAAATCTGTTTTATTCTTCCCTCAATACGTGTACAAGACCTAAAGATGTAAAGGCTGCTGGGTAAATTCTTAATGTCCCCCTACATTACTCACCAACTGTAGGCAATATAGGTACTTCAGGCTCTGGTGCTTTTACAATATGCATGCTCATATTTAACAAAGCTGATCTTACTTTAATATTTAAAAGACTATGTGCTATAAAACAAACTTAGTTGTATGCACATATGTGACATATCTATGTGATATTTATTGGCAACATATCTTTAGGCATGGCTCATATGAATCAGCCTCATTAACTTATAGGCATTCAAAAGTCACCTTAAAATTCACTTCTCAACTCAACTCTATTCACTGAAGGAAGTCCCTGATTTTATTTCTTGTTAGCTAGTACTAGCTTAGGGATACAGCACACATCCCGATGGTCCTTTAGCACAAGACTGCTGAACCAGGGCTGTATTATTTTTTATTCAACCACCTGTGTATTAGCATCTGTTTCCAATTTTATACGTGAAGTTTTCTACAGTGATTACCATCACTTTCATTATTTTACAAACTACATAATGTAGCAACCACAAGACTCCTACATTCCAATTTCCTAGATTAGTGTATTATAAAAATGTACCACAGTGTTTTCAGAAACCCAGTATCTCCTATCTAAAAGAAGGTAATTCAGTTAAACAAGAACTTTTTATTCTAAAAATATCCTAATTACATTTAATTATATTAGATTTAATAACATTTTAAATAAGACTTTTGGGTAACAAATTAAAATGACCATTATAGGAAATATAACCAGCTGTCTTACTTCCCAGTTTCTTCTATATGTGTGCATATATATATATATATATATATATATATATTAAGGTATATATATATGGGATATATGTGCTTCATATATACTACCTGAGGCCCAGTGCACAACATTAGTGCATGGGGAGGTATCCTTCAGCTCAGCCTATTCCCTCTCTAATCTGGGACCCCCACCAGGATTGGGCCTAAATGGGCTGTCAGACATCCCTCTCACAATCCAGGACTGCTGGTTCCCAACTGCTCACCTGCCTGCCTTCCTAATTGCCCCTAACCTCTTCTGCCTGCCAGCCTGATCACCCCCTAACCACTCCCCTGCCAGCCTGATTGATGCCTAACTGCTCCCCTAACTGTTTTCCTCTAACTGCTCCCCTGCCAGCCTATTTGCCTCCCCTGAAGGCCTGGGTCCCTCACAACTGCCCTTCCCTGCAGGCGTGGGTCACCCCCAATTGCCCTCCTCTGCCAGACTGGTAACCCCTAACTGCCCTCCTCTGTAGGCTTGATCACCCCCCAATTTCCCTCTCTTGCAGGTCTGGTCCCTGCCAACTGCCCTCCCACGCTGGCCATCTTGTAGTGGCTATCTCGTGTCCACATGGGGACAGGATCTTTTGACCACATGGGGGCAGTCATCTTGTGTGTTGGAGTGATGGTCAATCTGCATGGGTGGAGGCGAGCTGGTTTGCCCTGAAGGGTGTCCTGGATCAGAGTGGGTATTCCCTTGCAGTGTGGGGTGGCTTGGGTGAGGTGGCTGTGTTGTTTTCAGGCAGCCATACCTCCCAGCAACCCAAGCTGAGGCCCTGGTATCTGGGATTTATTTATCTTCTACAATTGAAACTTTGTAGCCTGGAACAGAGCCAAGCCTTGTGCTCGCACAGCCATTGAAGCTTTGTTGCCTTAAGTGGAGGCCTGGGCCAGCCAGGGTGAGCAGAAAGCTTGGCTTCCTCCATCACCAGGGGAAACCTAAGCCTCCCTCCTGATCTCTCTGTGGCCGTAGCCATCTTGGTTGGGTTTTGCATACTTGCTCTGATTAGCTGGTGGGCATGTCTTGTGGGCATAGCAGACGTATGGTAAATTAGCATATTACTCTTTTATTAGATAGGATGATACATACATAGATATTTCACAAAATTAGAATATACATACATATATGCATATCCTACTTTTACCACTTAAAATATATTTTGAGTACTGTACATTTGGACATCATTAAGTCATATTACATTTCTGTTTATAGGAAGAAATTCATGGTTTTAATTAATTATTGTGAAACTTCATTATAATGTTAATTTGACCCTAGCAGAAGTATTGTCAATACCCAATAAAGCACAATACTAATATTTATTCCTACTATAAACACATCGACACAAACTGGAAAGCAAGTGCAATTGTTATTTTTTTAATAAAAGGTCTTTGCAACAAATCTTACTGTGTTTTCAATAATCTGGCTTTGTCAAATCCAAAAATTTCCATTCTCTTTAAGGGAATGCTAAGTGAGAAATTCTGAAATTGAATGATCGGTGTCCTCATGTTTTAGATTTTACCATTCTGATTACAAACTTCACAATGTAATTACTATATGTAAACTTAATTATTATATGCAAATGTTTCAGGCCAAGGATAGCTCCCAGATTCTTTTTGCTTTAACCTCATCTATTTCAGCATAAAATAAACTTCAATATAATCCCATAGACCTTTATTGGGCACCCACAATAGGCCATTAGGAGGCACAGTGACAAAAAAATGAGGAACAGAAGGGTGAATAAGTGTGCCTGTCTCCAGGAATTCAATCCTGCAAGGGAGATGGCAGGTGAAACACAAATTAATGCTAATGCAATTTGATACGTAATAGAGATCCATTCAAAGCGCAATAAGAGCATAGATGAGAAAGGAATTTATTCTGCTCCAGGGGACGGAATTGAGTAGAAGTGAGAGAGTGATATTAGAAAAAGTGCTATTTGAATACAGAATTAGAGAACAAATTAGGATTTTCCACTCAGAAAAGAAGACGAATCTACAGAGCAAAGATGGAGACTCCTGAGGGTACTGCAGAAAAGGCTGGTAGAACAGAAGCTCCTACCAAGGGTTTTGAAGAAGGGAACTGATGCTGAGACCGGTGTGGCTCAGTGGATAGAGCGTCGGCCTGCAGACTGAAGGGTCCCGGGTTCAGTTCTGGTCAAGGGCACGTACCTTGGTGGCAGACATATCCCCAGTCGGGGGCATGCAGGAGGCAGCTGATCGATGTTTCTCTCTCATCGATGTTTCTAGCTCTCTCTCTCTCTCCCTTCCTCTCTGTAAAAAAAAAAAAAAAAGAACTAAGAACTGCTGGTCAGGCCAGTCTTTTTAAAGCCAGTTCTAGGGGGAACATTTTGCAGCTATTTCTCAAGCCAAATAGCACTTGGTGACAGTCCATATGTGAAGAAAAAGAAGTAAAAAACAACAGGGTTTTTGAGCTTAAACAAATATAGGGTGCACATGAAGAACAGCATAACTTTATATTTCTTCTTGGCAAGAAAGATGGTTTTCCTCTTTAATTAGTATAATACTCACATATTGAGAGTTGTCACCCACATTATTCTTAAAATTAGACCTTAATTAATTTTCTAATATGTGTTCCATCTAAATAATCCTGAAATTAGACCTTAATTAATTTTCTAATAAATGTTCCTGGAATTAGAGTTTAGCACTAATAAAAAATAAATAAATAAATGAATAAATAAATAAGAAATAAGAAACATTGCAAAAATATAAATAAAAAATAACCTAGCATAAAATTCTAGCCCAATATACCTGCTAATAATGTCTAGGAAAAAAAACAACAACTTTGTAACTTCAAAGAAAAGTATCTAGTGTAAGTTGGTGGCCTAGTTTCATTTTTTTTTTTTTTGCATGTATCTGTCCAATTTTCCCAACACCATTTATTGAAGAAACTGTCTTGACTCCATTATATGTTCTTACCTCCTTTGTCAAATATTAATTGAGCAGAGTGGTTTGGGTCATTTTCTGGGTTCTCTATTTTATCCCATTGGTTTATATGTCTGTTCTTGGGTCAGTACCAAGCACAGTTTGAGAACAGTTTTGAATACAGTTTCATATCTGCTATTGATATCCCTCCTACTTTTTTCTTTTTTCTCAGGATTGCTGTAGCTATTTGGGGTCTTTTTTTATTCCAGATAAATTTTTGGAGAGTTTATTCCAAGTCTGTGAAAAATGCCGTTGGTATTTTTTTTAAAATATATTTTATTGATTTTGTATAGAGAGGAAGGGAGAGGGATAGAGAGTTAGAAACATTGATGAGAGAGAGACATCGATCAGCTGCCTCCTTCACACCCCTACTGGGGATATGCCTACAACCATGGTATCGAACCTAGGACCCTTCAGTCTGCAGGCTGACACTCTATCTACTGAGCCAAACCGGTTTCAGCATGCCATTGGTATTTTAATGGGAAATGCATTGAAGCTATAGATTGCTTTGGGTAGTATGGACATTTTGATGATGTTGATTAAAAACTAAAAATGGAGCTCCCATTTGACCCAATGGTCCCACTTCTGGGAATATATCCCAAGAAACTAGAAACACCAACCAGAAAGGATATGTCACCCCTGTGTTCATAGAGCACAATTCACAATAGCTAAGATTTGGAACAACTTAAGTACCCATTAGCAGATGAATGAATTAAAAAACTGTAGATTATCTACACAATGGAATACTATGCTGCAGTATAAAGAAGGAATTCTTACTATTTGCAATGGCATGGATGGAACTGGAGAGCATTATGCTAAGAGAAATAAACCAACCAGAGAAAGATAAATATCACATGATCTCACTCATTTTTGTAATATAATGAACATAACCTGATGAACAAAGACAGATCCAGAGACAGAGAAGTATCGATCAGACTGTCAAACCTCAGATGGAAGGTAGGGGAGGATGGGGACTAGGGGGAGAGATCAACCAAAGGACTTGTATGCATGCATATAAGCCTAACCAATGGACCCAGACACCAGGAGAGTGAGGGCATGAGTAGGGGTTGGAGAGGCAATGAGGGCATAAGGACACTATGCAATACTTTAATCAATAAAGAATTAAAAAATAACAACAAGAAAAGTATATATTGTGTAAAGAACTATTTTTTAAAAACATATGTATAAACACAAACATGCACAGTAAATCCACTAGAGTCTCTCTAGTGGATTGAAGTCCAGGAAGATGAAAAAAAAAATTGACCATTACTGCACTTCTATTGTTATATGAGACACTTGAAAGACTCAGAGGAAGATTGTCTTATTGAGCTCCCAAAGGAAGACAATGTACAACTGTACATTCTTTGGAATCAAAGGGAAAGAAGAACCTTTTTTTGTTAGATTACTTTAAAAAAAATCCACACAATTATAGGGTTATTTCGTTTTCTTTGTGTGGAGCTGGAACCGGCATTTGCTAAGATGAACCTTTCAAAGACAACTTAGCGGCTTCCTTTAGAAAATGACAACTACAGGGTAGAATGAACTGACGAGCGGGGCATATGAAGATCTGTTTGGAGAACTTTCGCATTGTAATTTCTACAATCTCCCACGGGCCTAGCCTGTAATTTTCCAACCCGCATTCATGTTTAAGGGATAACAGTCTATAGCAACTGGCCCTGGTCGTAGAAAAGACTTATTTGTACATCTGTGCCAAGGTAGATAAGGAACAGGCTTTCTGTTTTTTTTTTTTTTTCTTCCCTTCCCTTGTCTACTGCTAGAAGCTGACATGCAGAGTGACCTTTGAAACTGGGTGTTGAAAATGAAAGGGCCTTTGTCACCCCGGGCCACCGCTGATGGAGGAGAGCACTCCTCACCCTGGACTGAAGTGAGTGAGGAGTTGGCATTTTTGGATGGATTTAATACATGCAGGTAACAAAAACTCATTTTTTTAATCTTTAACATTATTTTTCACTTATAGTATGCGATATTTATTTATTGTTCTTAAGAATTTCAGTTAATATTTTTATACAGTGATCATCAGTTACAGATCAGTCTTTCCAAACCTGATTCTCCCACTAGCAATTTGTGGACCCACTAAATCTATGAAACAAGATAAAATATTTTACCATATAAGAGGAGAACTAATGTTCGGGTACACTAGACAAGTGCAAAGACCTACAACTCTCATGTAATAGCCAGGCAAAAGTGTTGGATTCTATGCTCAAATTTCAACTTTAAATGACTTTAATGGGGGCTTTTCAAAAATTATCTGAAAAGCTCAGGAAAAAAGTCATCACTGCTAATGACTAAGATTAATGGCTCTCAATAAACATTTGCTTGGTAGCTATCAATCAATAATATGCATTGAAATAATTATTATTTCTATCATTTACAAGGGAATTGCAAAATAACTCAGCAAAATGCAACTGAACGCAGAGCACATTTTGTAAGGTAGAGAAAAGCACCCTGAAAAGGAGCCCTTTCACATTCTAAGCATCCATAAACAATCTAGCTCAATGTTAAGGAGGCAAAAGTTGGTCTCCCAAGTTTTCACCATCCACAGTTAAGGTCCAACATAACGAAGGCAGTGGCCCTAAGCAAAAGTGACAAGACTTATAGATTGGAATTTTCTTACTTTATCATATTACCTCGTCAATTGTAATGATCTTGGAAAAATCTCATTGACTCTAGTGTCAAGGGCTGAGGAGTCACAGAATATTGGGGTCCCGTGTGGTGCTCTTGGAGATAAAGGCAGAATAGCAATTTTCTGACCCAGCAATCTTTCAGGAAGTCCCACACCCGTCCCTTTTGTTCTGTCTCAGTGCCACATGGTACACGCCCAGGATCTCTGATGATGATCTTAGGGCTGGAATTAGGATGTTAGATAAAGATGGCAGGAGTTTTTAATTTCTAACACGCTGAAGAAATGTATAAAATTATATTGCAGGTCCTTTTCTAGGTAGATTATCCCAAAGGATTTGGTCAAAGAGGTACAGCAACATGTCAAGTCATCAAGTTCACAGTGTCAAACCACAGTATATAATCATGAACTTAGAGTACGCCACTTCTATTTCACACATCCAGTTTACCTGCAATGAATCAATACTTGTGATATCCTGAAGACAGTCGGAATAGCATAAACAAAAGCTTGTTTGCTAAATCACAGGTTTTTTTTTTCTGTTTTGTTTGTTATAAATATATTTTTATTGATCTCAGAGAGGATGGGAGAGAAAGAGAGATATAGAAGCATCAATAATAAGAGAGAATCATTGATCGATTGCCTCCTGCAAGTCCCCTACTGGGGATCAAGCCTGCAACCTGGGCATGTGCCCTTGACTGGAATCGAATCTGGGACCCTTTAATCTACAAGCTGACACTTTATCCGCTGAGCCAAACTAGGTAGGGCTAAATCACAGGTTTTTATTACCTTCTCTGAATAAATGTAATATTTCTTTTAATGTGCTAGTATGTGTAAGAGAGCAAGGGAACACAAGGCAACAGGAACATGCTAAGTTGTTAAACGTAAGGGGGTGCTTTCAGAAAGGAAAGAATGCACTGCCCTTCAAAAGTTTCAGTGTCTAGCTGATTGCTTGAAAGAGCAAGCTGATCAGTAGATGAAGCTCTTGTATTGAAGCCAGACACTGGATAGAACTGCAGCACTGGAATTAAATATATACATGTAGATACATATTTGTCATTTTCTTATGTACACTAGTGGCCCAGTGCATGAAATTCATGCACAGGGTTGGAGGTTCTCTTAGCCTGGCCTGCACCGTCTCCAATCTGGGATCCCTCTCACAATCTAGAACCACTGGCTCCTAAGCGCTCACCTGCCTGCCTGCCTAATGACCCCAACTGCTCTTCTACCTGCATGATGCCACTATTGCTCCCCTGCCGGTCTGATGGCCCTAATTGCTCTCCCCTCCTTGTCTGATCCCCCTAACTGCCTATCTGCTCCTCCCTCCTGGCCTGATTCCTCTAACTGCCTATGTGCTCTCCCTTCTTCTCTGCACATTCAGACCCCAAAGTAGGAGTGCTGAGAACTGTCTGCTGAGGCCCCACCCACATCATAATGCCCTGCTCTGGGCTGGGTGGTGTCTCAGGCCTATGCATGCTTCCACTGAGGGGTGCGCCACAGCCTGTCCTGATGCCCCACTCTGGGCTGGGCTGCACAGAGGGCCTGCACACCTGCAGATGCTTCTGCCGGGGGGTCAGCCATGGCCCGTCCTGACGCCCCCCTCCAGCCTCATGTCCTGATGGTGCAAGTTTCCTGCCCACCAGCTCCTGTGCATGTGCACCTTTGACCAGTCGTGACCAGCACCAATTAGAACTAATTAGCATATTACTCCTTTATATATATATATAGATGTGTCCCTCTCCCACACAAGACCTCTTTTTAGTGACAGAAAGCCTTTTAACTTGATGTTTTTGCTTGAACCTCTCTGAAGGAACAACAATATAATGCATGTGAAATCACCTGGCACAAAACCTATTATTTATATGGCTTTGACTGAATTCTAGCAAAACGTAATATTTGTAAATCAAAAGAAGACAGCTTTGATTGAACTCACACAGGAGAGATAGGTCACTGTCCAGTAAAATCCTGTTGTGTACGCGGACTTCCAAAGAGTTCATTTGTATATTTCTCATCGCCTTGCTGGCAGAAATCACACCATTTTTCCCCCTTTGTATCTCCCAGATAATTAACTTGTTCATCACCAAGTTGGCTGGGTTAATGATAATACAATCCAGTTTCTAACCCCTGTAAGGATATTTTCCAGGCAAATTATACCAAATTTAACTTTGCAGGTTCAGACAAAATGAACAAGTCAGTGTAATGAGGCTCCCGATCATCTTACAGAACTTTCTAATATTGCATATATGTCTTCGAGAAGAGAATACTTAATACCATACTATCTGCTAGACAAAAGCAGTTTGTATTCAATAGCTGTCCATCTTCTTATACCCTGGGGAAGGCAGCATTTCTCTCCAAAAAATGAAGAGAATATCAATGGGGCTAATCTCTTCAAAGTGCTCAGAGCTCAAAGCGATTGCCTACAGTTGTAGAGTCCCTACCCTCATTATGTCTAAAAAAGAAAAATGACCAAAATGCAAAATACTGCCTGCCTTTGAGATAGAACTTCTCAAAAGAAAGTTAAAATAAACATTCGTCAACTCACTTCTGAGCTCAACACTTTAAAATTTATTTCCTTAGACTAAAAAAGGGGTTATTTATATCTAATACATAGTATATATCCTATCTAATAAAAGACTAATATGCAAATTCACTGTACCTCTGCTACACCCACAAGATATGCCCACCAGCCAATCAGGAGCAATTATGCAAATTAACCCAACCAAAATGGCTGAGGCCACTGAGCAAAGAGTAGGCTGGGGTTTCCCCAGCAATGGAAGAAGCCAAGCTTCCTGCACACCCTGGCCAGCCGTGGACTCCACTCAAGGCTACAAAGTTTCAAATATAGAAGATAAATAAATCCCAACAAAAATGGCTGTGGCCATGGAGAGAGCAGCAGGTTTGGGTTTCCTCAGCAGTGGAGAAAGCCAAGCTTTCTGCCTGCCCTGGCCTGCCCTAGCCTCTGCTCAAGGCTACAAAGTTTCAATTATAGAAGAAAAATAAATCTAAGATACCAGGGCCTCTGCTTGGGTCGCCAGGAGGCATGGCTGGCCTGCAAACCACCACATGCCCCTTTCCCAGGCCACCCTACACCCCAAGGAAACCCCCACCCTGATCTGGGACATCCTTGAGGGCAAACCAGCCTGCCCCCACCCATGAATCAGGCCTCTATCTTATCTAATAAAAGAGTAATATGCAGATTGACTGTGGACACAAGATGGCTGCCACAAGATGGCCAGCAGGAGAGAGACCAGGTCTGCAAGGGAGGGCAGTTAGGGGTGACTAGGTCACAGTGGAGGGCAGTTGGGGGTTACCAGGGCTGCAGGGAAGGGCAGTTGGGGGGGACTTAGGGCTGTAGGAGAGAGCAGTTGGGAGGGACCAGGCCTGCATAAGAGGGCAGTTAGGAATGGTCAGGCCTGCAGGGGAGGGCAGTTAGGGGTGGTTAGGCCTGCAGGGGAACAGTGGTTAGGGGGTGATCAGGCTGGCAGGCAGAAGCAGCTAGGGGCAATCAGAAAGGCAGGCAGGTGAGTAGTTGGGAGCCAGCAGTCCTAGATTGTGAGAGGGATGTCTGACTGCCTCGAGGGGTTCCAGATTGGAAAGGGTGTCGGCTGGGTTGATGGACAACCCCCTCACTCCCATACACGAATTTCATGCATGGGGCCTCTAGTTATATTATATATACTATAAATTATCATAGATAAAATATTATATGTGTGTGTGTGTGTATATATATATATACATATATATATATATATATATACACACACACAGACACATGGCTACACTCAAAATGTATAAAATTGTGTTTTAGGGTAGTGATAGAAAATGAATATTCTATTGTGGGTTGTCTTCATAGTAAAGTTCTAAAGTCATTGCTTTAGTTCAATTTATTTATTTATTTATTTATTTTTATGCTTTAGTTTACTCTTTCCTATCCAAAGCAATGTTCCTCTAGTCTCCTTCAAAATAAATTCTTCGGTAGCTTCTCTCTTACTCTCTTTTATGTTGTCTAGTAGTTAGACCTTTCATGACTGCCTAGTTTCTTTCTTTTCTCCTTGTCTTCCTTCTCTTCTACATTCCCTCCCTCACCAAACACAGGCATACAGGTACCCAGAGGGAAGCTGACGCCACTGTAGGATACAAAATTAACCATTCCCCTCTCTAGGGCCTCATTCTGAAATGTGCACATGATCCAATTCTGGCTCAAAGGACACGAGGGCAGTCTACTAGGGGACTTCCAGAGGCAGTTGCCTGTCTTCTGAGAGCCACAGGAAGACAGTCTCATCCCTTTCCCAGATCTTGTTTCCTTGCATTATGATCTGTGGAGATGCCAGGACCACCTCAGTGCCAACACCAAGGATGGTAGAACAGGGAGAAAGAAAGAGCTTGACTCCTTGAAAACATCTTAGATTTGCTGAGTCAGCCAAATCCAAAGCTGGCCCTACCTGTGGATTTTTTCTTATGTGAGATTTAAAAGTTCCTTATTATCAGTCCATGTTGGGGTTCCTGATACTTGTAGCCAAAAGCATCTTAACCAAATACATTAATCAATAAGCAAGAATAATCAAGAACTCTTACAAAAAGAAAATTAAATGGAACTTAATTTACCTGGTATTAAAACATATGACAAAGAAACAAGATTAGCATAGAACTGGCAAATTAACTGAAAGAAAAACCAATGAAGTACATACTAGTAACCTACTAACAAATCTTAGGCCATATGTAAAGCTTATTATATACATATTGCATGCTATAAAGTATTTATCACGGTGTCATATTTCACCTGAATGCTATACAAAATATGCTTGAGCTTGTATTTTCTCACAGATTAGATCTATTCATCAGCAAATTATGCTGACTGCCTTCAAATATATGATGGCATTTTAACAGTTTCTCAGTTGTCACCTGTGTCCACTGGCATAAAAAGGTGGAGGGGGGCAACCGAAGCTTTGCCTTTGGGGATAAGTATTTAATCACCAATGTTTAAAATTGGTGAAATTATGGTGACAATCAAAAGCAGGCCTTCTTCGGGATGGTTTTATTATCATTTTGCATTCTCTGCAGATAGTGCACCACACATAAGGGTCTCTGAAAGCCTACTCTTGGTATGTCGCTGTACCAAGAGTATAAGCTCTTTAATTCTGAGTCATAGCATGGACAGCCTCACTGTTCTCTCTGCTTCCATTCTTGCCCTGGACAGAGGAGTGGGGTTGGGGGGGAGTCTACACAGTTGTCCATGTGTTTTATATTTGTTAGCTTGGCTTGGCCTAATGTAAATTATGCTCTGATGGTATACTGAGCATATTACATGCAGAACAGCTTAACTTACAGTTTTCCCAGTTATTACCTTCAGGCTCATGTCTATTGCTTCAAGTTGGTTTGTCAATAAAATAATCTCATTTAAATCACTAAATCTCTGAATTTAGAACAGTACCTGGAAGTTATATAATAAATACATGTCAAGTGAATTAACAAAATTTCTACAATTAGACCAATAAAAATACAAAAAGAGAGAATGATAAAATTCTTGGATAGAAGGCATGGCATGGAATGCTTATCTATTATTCAGAGATGTTTATCAAACTCATTATTTAAAACATTTACAGTTTTGATTTTTCATAATACCAATACCGCACTATTTCTTTCCAGTTTTGGGGGTGGGGTAGGGAAGTGCCTAGTAAGAGATGTTGTATGAAGATGATTTTAAACTATTTTTATTTATACTCTTCTTACATTACAAGTGTGAAAAGATACTTCTGAGCTCAAGCATACTGAGTAAATCATATTTAAATATTGCTTGAAATTTAATTTTAGATAAGTATAACTGCAAGTTATCACAAGCGCCAACTGTGCAGGCTTTAGCTTCAACAGCGCCATGCTATTTGAACATCTGTTGAACTACAATTTCCCTTAAAGGACTATCCTATTTAAAAGTATCAGCTTGGCAGATTAAGGATGATTATCTATTTAATTTTGTATATAAAGTCTATTAAAAGAAGACAAATGCTTGGGTTACTTGACTTTGGGCTATGAAGTATGTGTGGACTGTAAATTTTAACTGTATTAATTTTAAACCTGGTAAATTATTATATGCTATTAAGTTAAAATAATACATTCTTCTTAGTACAATAATTTTATGTACCACAGAAAAACTCAAAGGTATGATTGTCTTATTTCTTTATACAAATGCATTTTCTAGAGTAATACAGGCTTAAAATGCCATTGTCATATTTCAAAGTTAGCTATGCTCACATGTATATGTAATTTTTATTATATCTGCAAACATATGGGTATAGCTAATTATATGCATTCAAATATTTTATTGCATAGGTAAAATGAAGATACAGCTAGTTATGAAACTTATTTCTCACACTTGGTATATAGATATGAATCTTTTTAAAGTTTTTAATGTGTTGAAAAATAATTTGGCATTTGTAAATTATTATATGCATATAACTACTCTAAATACATTATACAAATCTTCATTACATTAATACTATCCTATATAATAAACAAGTAATATGCAAATTGACCATCAATCCAACACATAAAATGGCCACCCCTTGTAGTCAAGGATGGTTATCCCCATATGGACACAAGATGGCTGCCACAGATGGCCAGCAGGGGAGGGCAGTTGGGGGGACCAGGCCTGCAGGGGAGAGCAGTTGGGAGGGATAAGGCCTGCTAGGGAGGGCCACTAGGGGGACAAGGACTGCAGGGGAGGCAGTTGGGGGCTACCAGGCCAGCAAGGGAGGACAATTAGTGGTGACCAAGCCATCAGAGGAGAGCAATTAGTGGCAGCCAGGTTAGCAGGTGAGGGCAGTTGGGGGTGACCAGACCTGCAGGAGAAGGTAGCTGGGGAGAGCCAGGCTTGTAGGGAAGGAAAGTTGGGGAATACCAGGACAGCAGGTGAGGGTAATTAGGGATGACCAGGTCAGCAGGGGAAGGCAGTTAGGGGCAATCAGGCTGGCCAGGGAGCAGATAGATGTTGATCAGGCTGGCAGGGGAGTGTTTAAGGGGTGTTCAAGCTGGCAGGCAGAAGCAGTTAGGGTCAATCAGGCAGGCAGGCAGGTGAGAGGTTCAGAGCCAGCATTCCTGGATTGTGAGAGGGATGTCTGACTGCCCATTTAGGCCCGATCCTAGTGGGATCGGGCCTAAATGGGCAGTCGGATGTCCCTTGAGGTGTCTCAGATTAA
>PVJN01007381.1:0-69206 GCA_004026805.1 Lasiurus borealis | reverse complement strand
ATACATAGAGATGGAAAGACTTAGTTACATCTGTTAGCACTAGTTGGCCCATTATCCTTGCTCTGCTTATGTCTGTCTAACTGCCTAATATATTACCTCAAGGATCCTGGCTCTGAATTTTTTTAGGGAAAATGGACATTGAATTTCTTCTGTAGCTGCTTCCTGCTGAGAAGGGATGGAGTATTCCTCAGAGCCAAGAAATCCTTACTGTCTGTCAGAGGGATAATGAGGCCTGGGCACAAAAGGAGGTGGGTTTGTGACCTGGCAGAAGCAAACTGTAACAAATAGTCTGGTGGAAGGGAAAGAAAACATTTTAGTTTTTTTTTTAATATATTTTATTGATTTTTTACAGAAAAAGGGAGAGGGACAGAGAGCTAGAAACATTGATCAGCTGTCTCCTGCACGCCCCCTACTGGGGATGTGCCCACAACCAAGGTACATGCCCTTGACCGGAATCGAACATGGGACCTTTCAGTCCACAGGCTGATACTCCATCCACTGAGCCAAACTGGTCTTGGCAACATTTTAGTTTTAATAATCTCTATTGAAATATAATTTTTCTCCTTAAAATTACCTCAATGCCGAAACCAGTTTTCTGCAAGCTTAATTAATCTTAATTGAAATAATAATATTTTATTAAATAATAATATTTCAAAGCGCTTCTGTGGCAGTGGTTTGGGTATTAGGCCCCTTGTCTTCCCACGAGTCCCCTTTGTGGCAGAGCAGTGACCAGGCCTCTCCAAAGGGAGTGCACTGGAAAGGCATCTCAGCTCCTCCTCTTCCAGCAACAACAGGTACTGAACCCTTTCAATACATTTTCAAACAGGGACCTTACATTAGCTCTATCAGCTGCTTTTACAGATCCTGGGCCTGCTGCTCTATTCCTGGGGCTGCCAGAGGCCAGTAGCAGTCACTTCAGGCAGCTCAGGCATTCAGCCCACCTTGTTTCACTTGGCTCTCGGGGGCTGAGTCTGCCTAGCCACCAGTTTTAAATCACCAGGGCAGCTAGATTAATTAAGCTTGCAGAAAACTTGCAACCTTGAATCTAGTGAAATTCTGATGAGACACCTGGACCAGATCCCTCCGCAGCCAGTAAAAATCAAAAGCCTATCTCTCCCTGCTTCATGATTAACTGCCAACATCCTCCCTCCCGTTCCCTAGTCCAGTTGCTTGTCTTCCTTTCCTATTGTGAGTCAGAGGAAGACAATTTCTACAGAAGGGAGAAATAGAAACAGTGGGAGTTTCAGAGAAAACTACAGACGACCGCTGCAGTAGTGCTCCCTTTCGAAGCCTGAGGTCCAACCTGTGGAGAAAAATGACACTTAGCCTGGAAAGAGAAGGGTGTGTAGGGAGATTTCTTGCGAACTGAAAGCCTGGATGGCCACCTGAAAGAAAATATCTTTAATCCAGTTACAGATGCTAAAATAAAATAACACATTAATAATAACTCCAGCCTTAGTTCAGCCTTAGATGGCTCAGGTTGGACTATGCTGTCACAGGCAGGGACAGGGCCTGTAGTCTCTCCGCCCTGCAGAGCTGTAAGTCTTGTTCCTGGAAGTCTCCAACCACCAAAAGAGATAAGAAAGCCATGAATAAAAGTTCTTTGTTCCTTGAAATGTTACAAAGTTTTGCCTAGGACTTTAAAGTTTAATATAGCAAATTCACAAATCAGAACAAACTGAAACCCTACTTATACAAAATTAGAGAGGAATTTTTATTAGCTAAATGGGCCAACTCCCTCTCTGACAGACAGCAAAAACTCAGGAAAAAATTCCAGCAGTTGCTAAAGACTTTTGCACTCTGTCACAGCAGGTCCATCCCATAACAAATTAAACAATAGAAAGAGATAACAAATACTCTCCTGTGTACGGCCAGAAGGCACAAAGTAGGTTCTGCCTCACACAAACCAGTTAATGAGCAGATAAACGAAACAATGCCCAGATCTCCAAACGGACCTGGGGCACTCCAGCACACATGCCCTAGAACAGAATTCTCAACCAATGTGCACAGAATAAAACAGAGAAACAGACACAGACAAACAAAGGGCTCCTCCCCAAAACAGTCTTCCAACTCCGTGGAAGCAAAACCAAAAGCTAGACGACGGCCTCATGCCGACCAGCGGGAGTGACCCACCTCGTCTCAGATTCCTGAAGGGATTCCACGTCCCTCGTTATAGGAGGATCGGATTGTCTTCCAATTCCTCCAGCCCGTGGTCCTCCTGTGCATCCACTTAGACCGCTTCGAGCTCAACCAGAACACCAGAGGGAATTCTACATCCCTCCTTACAGGACAAAATGCATAAACAGATACCTATCATGGTTAATCAGGCTCTCCGGGTAGGGGTCCCTCGTGGGTCTTGGAGGTCCTGGACAAGCCCCCAAATGTTATGCCCAGATTTCAAGATCCCCAAAGACCACCAGGGAGCCGAGTCCGATGCAAAAGCAAAGAGCCTTTATTCAAGCCCGGGCCTGGCTCTCCGCCTCCACCGTTGCAGCAGAGGATGCAGGAAGAGAGCGGGTCTTTAGAGAATAAAGGTTTTATAGGGGCCTCCTTGGACCACTGGGTTGGCCAATCCCGATTGGCTGATTTAAGGGTGAGCTGGGTAACGGACACATTCTGCGGCCTTTCTCAGAAGGGGGTCAGGTCAGAGACACAGCTACACAGGATGGAGGACACGGTATGAAATGGAGTCAGTCCTGCTCTGCCCTTTCAGTGACCACACGAGGACACAGTGTGAGGCAGCCATCTGCAAGCCAAGGAGAAGCCTCAAAAGAAACCAGATTTGCCGACGTCTTGATCTTGGACTTCCAGCCTCCAGAACGGTGAGATAATACATTTCTGTTGTGTACGCCTGCAACGCTTTGTTAAGGCAGCCTAAACCCTCTAACGTAACACCCACCACCCAGATTATTCAATAATGATCGATGGCTTATCTCTCCTTGATTGTATATCCTCTTTTTCTGAAGTATGTTAAAGCAAATCCCAGACCTCATCGTGGGGCAGGGAGCACATTTTCTTATATAATCACAATGGCTTTTTCAGGCCTGGAATATTAGCAAGAATTACTTGTAATGGCCAATTCTCAGTTCTTATTCAGATCTCCCTGATTGTTTTTTAAATGTCTTTTCAGAGCTGTTGTGGAAATCAGGATCCACAAGTTCTTTTGTGTCTCTTAAATCTGTTTTGTCTAGCGGAGCCCTGCCCCTACATCTTGCCCTCTCACAGTTCATCTCACTGACATTGGAAGAAACCTGGCTAGTTGTGGTCGGCAACTTGCAGCTTGCAAGCCGTGGTTTCCCACATTGTTGACTAATGAGTTTACCAACCACTGGGATAGGGGCTTAAGCACAAGGAACAACAACAGCCTGTAAATATTGGAATCAAGAGTCTAGGTCAGTGGTCGGCAAACTCATTAGTCAACAGAGCTGCAGTTTGCCGACCACTGCCCTACACAATGGCCTGCTTTCTGAATTGGCCTGTTAGCTTTCTCATCCATGAATTCTTTCTTGTGCTTTATTTATCATTTTGTCTTTAAATATTTCAAACTTACAGAAAATGTAGGAACAGTGTAAAAACCATTCTTTTTTCCAACTGTTTGAACGTAAGTTGTGCACATGATGCCCCATTACCCAAGAATACTGTCGTGTTCATTTCCTACCAACAAGGACAGTCTCTTACCAGCAAAAGGAGGAAATTAACACAGATACATCACTACCACCTGATTTGTACACTCCATTCAAGATTCACTGATTATCTCATTAATGTCTTTTCTATCAAAAGGATCCTATCCAAGATCATGCATTTCATGCCATGTCTCCTTCAGTCCAGAATAGTTCCTCAGTCTTTTCCTTGACCTGCCTTGACAATTTTGAAGTTACAGCCCATTTATTTTGTCTGATATTTCCTCAGGGTGAGATTCAGGTTACGCATCTTTGGCAGGAGTATCACAGAACTGATGCTGCATTTTCCTCATCGGGTCTTGGCAGGTGGTACAGGATTTCAATTTGTCCCATCAAGGTTAACCGATGATGTTAACCTTGATTAGTGGACCGAGGCAGTGACTGCCAGGTTTCTCCACTTACTCTTCAATAAGTATCTTAAAGCTCTGTGATATCCTATTACTCTTCAAACTTTCATTCACCAGTTTTAGCATCCATTGATGTTTCTTGCCTGAGTGCACTAGTATTGAGAGCTGCCAAATTTTCTATTTTCATCATTCCTTCTGTGTTTATCAGTTGGTATTCTATTATAAAGAAAAGCGTTGAAGCTTTGTTATCTCCTCTCTCTTTCTCTCAGTCACTCTCTTAGTATAGGTTTACGAATTCCTACATTATTCACTGAAAGATAATCTTTATATTATTTTTTAATTTGATGTTCAACTAGCTCTAGGTTTGACCAGTGAGAGCTCATTCAGGCTGGCCTCTGTCCCTTTGACATATTTTGAGCACTTCCTGACCTTCTGGTATAAGATGGTCCAGGCTTATCATGTACTTTTCTTGCCTTGGCCTTGGGATCTACTATTTCTCCAAGGAACCCTGGTTCCCTTAGGGGACAGTGGCATTTAGAAACCAAGATCTGGGCACTCAGTGTGCTTTTTGATTTTGGATGGTGCTGTTCCCAGGCCCTCTCAATGGACAAAGTTAGAAAATCTCTCTGTCTATACCAACTTTTATCTATATTTATCTATCTATCTATCTATCTATCTATCATCTAAAAATCCATTAGTAGCCCCACTGGCATGGCTCAGTGGTTGAGCATTGACCTATGAACCAGGATTCTTGGTAAGGGCACATGCCTGGGTTGTGAGTTTGATTCCCAGTGTGAAGCATGCAGAAGGCAGTGGATCAATGATTCTCCCTCATCATTGATGTTTCTATTTCTCTTCCTCTCCCTTCCAGTCTGAAATCAATTAAAAAACAAACAAACATTAGTTCATATTGCTGTGTCCAATTCCATTTTTAAATCACAGGATTCTTTCTAATTTTTACCTGTTCATATTATAACTTTCTTTCACCAGTGAGAACCCTGAGTCCCATTATCTTCCATGTATTTGCCTATGTAATCAATCCTCATATGTAACCAATCTCCCACTGATGCTGCCATCACAGATCCTCATCCCCAAAGATGCCCTGATATGGCACTCAGGTTCTAACACCCTGTACCAAGCTATTCCCCACTCCCAGCCATGACATTCACCTAGCCCAGCCCCACCCAAAGGCTTTTGGACTGAGTTATTCAGGAAGGAAGAGAGGAAAAGAGTGATTGAGAAAGGAGTGAAGAGGCTAGGTCCATTTACTCTTCAATACACTCTAATCAGGAAACACTCCAAGGTCACCATTGGTCCTGTCTCTCATCCTTAGCTTCACGGCCCTCAGCATTATTTGATGCAGCTGTTTAAGTCCTGCTCATCCTCCGACTGCATCAACTTCTCCTTTGAAGACTTCTATGCTGAATGGTCCTCAATTTGGTGACCTCCACATGCAGGAGAGCTCCAGGGCTCGAGGACTTAGAACTCTTCTCTCTGCTCCCTCATTTTCTTTCTTTAAAAAGAAATATATACATTTTTTTTTATCATCATTTATCCCCCTACACCTTCCTCCATCTCCACCCATATCTCATCTCCCTGCAGTCACCACATTGTTGTCTGTATCCAGCTTGGTCTGCTTTGTGGCTACTAAGAGTGACGAGCTCTGTCCTGGGACTTCTTGTCTATACTTTGTCCTTCATTTTCTAAGAGATTTTCTCCAATCCCAAGATTTTAACTACCATATGCTGAAACCTTCAAATTTTTATCTCAAGCCCCAACCTCTCTAACTTCAGACTCAATACTCAATTGCCTGTTCTAATTGCATGCCTCATAGGAATCCCAAAGTTCTTTCCAAAACTAAAATCTTAATATTCCCTCCTAAAGATGTTCTATAATTTCTTATCTAACCCAACAGGATATTCTATCAATTGTACCTTCCACATATAGCCCAAGATCAGAACTTCTCACCATTTCCATCTCTTCCCTTCATTCCAGGTCACCAGGGCCTCTGCAATAGGCTCCTGCCTCCTTGCTTCTTTTTTTCTCCCAAAGGCCTCATTCACCCACACAGCAGCCAGATGATCCTGTTAAAATGTATATCTCACCTCCAGTTCCCACAGTAGAAAATGCAAAACCATTTCAAAATTTAAGACTGAAGGACAATAAATATCATATAAAAGAAATAAAATACAATAGAAATAAAGAAAGTGGCTTTAAAATTTAGAGAGAAAGTGGCAGATGTATAAGGCAGGTAATGTTATCCAGCATCACCTAACTGTAATCCACAAAGTAGTATATCAAAACAATGAAACAGAAAAAAAAATATTTTAAAATATAATTAAAGAAAAAATTTTCTTAAATAAGACTTAAATCTATACATTGAAAGGATGAAAGAACCCAAAGCAATTAACTTGGAAACATACCCTAGTATGTCTGTAAGCATTAGAAGAGTTTCATGCCCAGAGGAGCTATATCCGGGGAGCGAAGAACCCAAGAAAAACTGGCTGGGGATTGGTTGAAGCTGCCAGGACATGAATGCACACACATGCACACTGCTCTTTGGGTTAAGCAGTTACAATTAGGGAATTTGTCTCGGATGAAACAAGGAGTGTGAGGGCTTAGGTTATAAAGTAGTGACATATGCCAGCCCCAATGGGTGAGAGGAACAGAGAGCAACCACAGCCAGGGAAGACTAGTGACCTAGGAATCATCTGACTGTGTAAGGCACCCCCACCCCACCCCTATCCCATCCCCACTCACTAAAAACAACTATACCCTACCCCTTTCTCAGGGCAGAAGATTCATATAGATCTAGACATTTCCCTAATCTGGTGAAAGAAATAGACATACTAGTCCAGGAAGAGCAGAACCCCAAACAAAATAAACCCAAAGAGACCCACAACACATACATAGAAACCACGTACTAACATAGAAACTACATACTAACAAGGCACATCATAGTTAAAATGCAAAAGTTAAAGACAAAGAGAGAATCTTAAAAGCAGCAAGAGAAAAGCATTTAGTTACCTACAAGGGAACTCCCATAAGACTGTCAGCTGATTTATCAACAGAAATTTTGCAGAGGTTGACAAGAAATATCCAAAGGATATTTACCTACAAGGGAGTTCCCATAAGACTGTCAGCTGATTTATCAACAGAAATTTTGCAGAGGTTGGCAAGAAATATCTAAAATGATGAAAAGCAAGGACATATTACCAAAATATGTACCAAATTATAGCCAAAATTACTCTACCCAGCATAGCTATCATCTGGAATCAAAGGGTATATGAAGAAAAAGCTAAAGGAGTTTATCATCACCAAACCAGAATTACATAAAATGTTAAAGAGTCTTTTTTAAGAAGAAGAGCCCAGTTGATGTGGCTCAGTGGCTGAGCATCAACCCATGAAACAAGAACTCACAGTTTGAGTCCAGGTCTGGACACATGCCAATAGGGGGCGTGCAGGAGGCAGCTGATCCATGATTCTCTTTCATCATCTTTCTTTCTTCTTTTCTTTTTTTAAATATATTTTTATTCATTTCAGAGAAGAAGGGAAAAGGGGAGAGAGAGAAACATCAATGATGAGAGAGAATTATTGATTGGCTGCCTCTTGCACACTGCCTCCTGGGGATCAAGACCACAACCCGGGCATGTGTCTTTGACCAGACCAGAATCAAACCTGGAAACTTCAGTCTGCAAGCCGACACTCTATCCACTGAGCCAAATTTGCTAAGCCATCATTGATGTTTCTATCACTTTCTCCCTTCCCCTTCCTCTCTCAAGTCAATAAAAACATTTTCCAAAAAAAAGAAGTATGAACAATAAAATGGCAACAAATAGATATCTATTAACAATTGAATCTAAAAAACAAAATACAAAATAGATGGTGGAATCCAAGATGGTGGCATAGGTAAGCACCTACACTGCTGCCTTGCACAACAATTTCAAAACTACAACTAAAAGACAGAATGGACATCATCCAGAACCACAGGAAAGCTGGCTGAGTGGAAATGCTACAACTAGAAGGAAAGAGAGGGGCTCACAGAGACCCAGAGGAGCTGCAAAAAGCTGAGGTACGGAGATGCGCGAGCGGAGAAAGTGGGTGCTGGAGTGCCTGGCTGGCTTTCTCTGGCAGGAGGGGGATGGAGACTCCCAGCTGCATTGAATCCCTTTTCCTACAGCACTGAACCCCACATCTGGCTGGGACTCATACGGGGGAAGTTCGGACTGTGAAGAGGGAGAAGTGCATGGAGATCTGGGGGAGTTGTGAAAGGGCGGAGGTCTGGTGGCACACATAGCACTGCCTGCAGAGGACTGACTGCTGGTGGTGCCGCTGGCTTTCGCGAGTGGGTGGGGGACAAAGCCTCCCAACTGTGCCACTTTTAGCTCCAGTGAACCCCAGTTTTGGGCAAAACCCTGGGGACCCAGACTCATATGGTCCTGGAGTGCAGGGGTCTCGGAAAAGCAGAGGTCTAGAGGCACTGTGTGAGCATGCATGTGCACAGGTACTGCTCCAGCAATTACCCAGTCATGTGAGCCTCAAGGGCCGTGGAGGGTGAGGCTGACTAGAAGGCCCTGAGTCTTCACCCATCCCAAGCTCAACAGAGAGGCTTTTGCAGTTTTGCAAGTCTGGTATCATAAGGCTGAATCCAACACAAAAGTTCTCCCGGCATAGTTAAAATGCTGGAACAAGGGAAGAGATCACAAACAAAAGAAATGGAGGAAAACAAATAACTGGATATAGAGTTCAAAACCATGGTTATAAGGCTTTTCGAGAATATCCTAGAAAAGATGGATAAAGTTAGACCCAAAAGGAGATGAAAAAGGACCAACTGGAGATGGAAAAGGACCAACTAGAGATGGAAAAAATACCAACTAGAAATTAAACATACACTGACTGAAATAAGAAAATATTATACAGAGACTTAACAGCAGACTAGAGGAAGGCAAGAATCAAGTCAAAAATTTGAAATATAAAGAATCAGAAAACACTCAACTAGATAAGCAAGAAGAAAAAAGAATCCAAAAATGTGAAGATAATTTAAGGAGCCTCTGGGACAGCTTCAAGTGTACCAACATCAGAATTGTGGGGGTGCCAGAAGGAGAGAGAGAGCAAGATACTGAAAACCTATTTGAAGAAATAATGACTGAAAACTTCCCACATCTGGTGAAAGAAATAGACTTACAAGTCCAGGAAGCACACAGAACCCCATATAAAAGGAATCCAAAGAGGTCTACACCAAGACACATCATAATTAAAATATCAAGAGCAAAAGACAAAGAGAGAATATTAAAGGCAGCAAGAGAAAAACAGCTCATTACCTACAAGGGAGCACCCATCCAACTGTCAGCTGATTTCTCAACAGAAACTATGCAGGCCAGAAGGGACTGGCAAGAAATATTCAACGTGATGAATAGCAAGAACATACAACCAAGAATACTCTATCCAGCAAAGTTATCGATCAGAATTGAAGGGCAGATAAAGAGCTTCATAGATAAGAAAAAGCTGAAGGAGTTCATCAACTCCAAACCAGTATTATATGAAATGCTGAAAGGTACTCTTTAAGAAGAGGAAGAAGAAAAAGGTAAAAGATAAAAAATTATGAGCAAGAAATACATATCTATCAACAAGTGAATCTAAAAATTAAGTGAATTAAAAATTTGATCAACAGAATAAACTGGTGAATATAATAGAATCAAGAGCACAGAAAAAGAGTGGATATTAGTACATAATTCACATGAGAAAATATAAATGGCTAATAAACAGAAAGATGTTCAATCCCAGAAGTAATCAAGAAAAGATCAATCAAAACTCTATTACTTTAATCACCAACTTGACAAAAAAAAACACTTTTTAAAAATAATATCAAGTATTAGTAAGACTATGGAAATGGGCATGCTGATATAAGTGCTGGGAGTGACGAATCCATTCGTGCAGGCACTTTGGAGAGTAATTTGATAGTATCCTATAACCTAGTCGTGATGTTTCCGTGTGTCAGTGCTGGAGACACATACGTGAGGAAACATATGTGTGCACACAGGTATGTGCAAGAATGGTCACTGAGTCATTTTTGAACTAGAAAAATAGTGAAATAGACCAATAAAATGTGGTATTATGTTCTTAGGATAGGAGACTACACTGAAGCCAAAAGGAATAAATGAGATTAAATATATCAATGCATATGGATGTAAAAATATTGAGTGCACATGGCAGTTGCAGAATATAGTCAATATACCATGTGTATATTTTTTAAAAGCACACACCTCAAGCAAAACTATACAGTTTCCGAGGGTCTATCTAGTGGATTATAAAATATTGGTTAAAACCTGAAGGATCCACACCCAAATCAGAAGAGTGGCTGTCTCCGGAGATGGGAGAGGGGCCGAATGGTTGGGTTAGTGGAGACTTTAGATCTATTTTTAATCCTTTTTTAGGTGAATAGATTAATGTATTGATTTGTAAATGAAATGAATTCAAACTTCAAGTAAAAAACATGAATTTATATCAGAATGCTTTGCATGTTATCCATAGTTTTTTGTTTGGTTTGTTTTTTTGCATAGTTGTGTTTCACTGAGAGCAAACCATATCTGGCCCTCATGCCAGTAGTTTTCAATGAACCCTTTAGCTCACGAAGGGCTCATTCCAGCTCTGCCTTTACAGAAGGGCTGTGCCGATAGGATCCCAGGTGGACAGAGCCCGGGAGCAGAGCCCTTGCATACCAAGATGTGACAGGGTGTGCTGTAAGAGGCTGCACAGCCTCCGGGGGACCTGCGGGGCTGCTGACCTGCACTGTCCGGATTTCTACAGCTCACGTGTCTGGGTTCTCTCTGCCAAGTTTCTCCAGTGCTACCCACTCTGATTGCATCCTTGTATGCAAGTGTGGGAGCTAGAGGCCCTGGCTGGAGGGTGGGATTCATATTCTCAGTCCCCTGGTTCCCATTACACAGCTGTCTGTTCTGTAACAAACATCCCACATCGGTGGCAGCTGCTGCCTGCTGCTGCTTCCATAGAGAGGGCGCCAGGCTGGGCTGGGGTGGCCTTCACATCTCCACCAGGGGTGGGGGTGCTGGGCCTGCTCTGGTGCCTGCCTGGAGGCACTGGGTGCCACAGCTGCAGGGCTTAGAGGCTCATGGTTGCCTGGAGGCCCTGGTAGGGGTTGTGCTGTTTGGTGGCAAGACCCCCACCCTCCGGAGACCCTGTATCCCAGAGCCTTTAATCCAGAGCACAGGCCACCGAGCACCCCTGTCCCATCTCATCCACGGTGCCCTCCCCATCCTCAGTTCTGGTACCCAAAGAGGAGCAAGGGCCTGGGAAATGAGGAGAAAAGAAGAGAACAAATGGGCAAGCAGGGGTGGGAGGTGAGGGAGGCAGGTGGGCGGGCTGCTTCTGGGCTCTGAGCTCTGGGAGGGGTGGACCACGCCTGGACCACTCATTTGTCTCTGGCTCTGGGTACAGGCCCAACACACCCACGATGTGTTTGTTGACTGATGAGATGAGGCAAAAAGGCATTTAGAAAGGGGTGTCCTTCACAGAATGAAAGGCACAGGGAATAAGAGAAGCTCTGTTCTGTCTCTACTAGTAGCAGCTCCTAATTCTCCCCACCACTTGGGGAGGTAAACTGGGAGCAGAAGGCCTATCCCTGAATGAGAATCACTCTGCCCATCACTGTCTCCCTTGGGTAGCTCAGTCATGTGACCCTAGAGCTAGCAAACGCTGACTTCACCTGCCCACCCTCTTCTGTCACCCCTACAGTGGACCCCAGACAGAGCACTGGTGGGGTCCAGGTCCAGCCCCTCTGCCCTGCTCCCAGCCTCCCAACCCTTCCCCCCAACTCCCCATCTCCCCATTGCTCTTTGAGCCCATCCTTGGCAGCCTTAATTAACTTCCTGGTGAAGGGAGCTATAAAATTGCAAAGTCTGATTAAAAATAATAATGAGAATGCCTATTGCCCATTAGCCTGTGCCTGAGCCCTTAATGAGGGTTAATTAATTAATTGGCCTCTTTGAAGCCTGGGGAGAGGGCGGGGGTTATCTGCACTCTCTGCGAAGGTGTGTATGTGGGGGAGGGGGTGCGGCAGGGAGCGGCTGATGCTGTAGTGCCGGGGAGAAGGCTTTGCTGGTCTCCCTGGACTTTCTAGCTGCTGAGCCACCAGGAAAGAGGGGGCTGGCCCTCAGAAATCACCCCTCTAGACGGCCCCTAGCTGGGTGGCTTGGGAGTGGCTTCCCCTTCCCTGGGCCTCACGTTCCCCGTTCCCCACCTTCCCCACGTGTGAGATTCAGAGAATGACATGACTGTTTCCCAGGGCTCCTTCCAGCCGGGATGCTGGGACAACCAGGTGGCCAGAGGGCTGTATCTACTCCCCCCGCGGGGGAGCAGGGCAGGGCAGCCTGGACCCCTGTAGTGAGTCCTGCTTGTTAGCCTCTCTGACCCTTGGTTTCTTTCTTTCTTTTTTTTTTAATTGTGGCAAAATATCCGTGACATAAATGTTGACATCTTAAGCAACTTAAAGTGGAATTGAAGCCATTCACATTGTTGTGCCATCCATCTTCAGAACTTGCAAACCTGAGACTGTGTATCCAAAAAACAGTAACTCTCCAGCCCCCATTCCCCGCCCCAGTCTATTTTCTGTGTCTACGAAATTGCCTAGTCTGATACCTCCCGTGACTGGCTCATTCCGCATCTGCCCGTTTGTGTCCGGCTTATTTCATTTCGCATAATGTCTTCAGGTTCATCGGCTTGGCTTTGATGTCAGCACCGTCCCACCTTCTAGGACTGCAGCCTGGGCTGGAGGTGGACTTGGCGGCTGATGGGGGCTGATTCACACAGGGGCTGCCAGCCTCTCCTGCCAGGGGCTCCGAGCACCAGGATAAAGGACACAGCCTCCGGGCCTGTCAGCCTTCGTCGTTGGTAAATACTGTAAAACATGACACATTAAAATAAACATGAATCCATCGTGAGAGAATGCAAAACGCACATGAATTTTTCACTCAAAACAGGGATTCTTTTCAGTTTTTCTGTTTCAAAAACTGCTTGTGGCAGATTTTCTTCCTCCCTCAGGCCCTGGGGGACTTGATGGGAAGCTGAAAAAGCACAGGCCCGTGCAGCCCGGGCCTCACCTGAGGGCAGCCTGGGAGGCAAGGGCAGCCGGGCCTGTGCCCTGAGGAGAAGCTGGGCCCCCCACTCCCCGCTTCAGTCTAGGCCTTAGAAACCAAAGGTCAAGAGTACCGGGGACTAAGGAGGTGCGCTAAGCCCACTGCTGTCAATCAGCCTGGTGCCTCCTTGAGCCAAGGAACTGGGAGCTGGGGAGTCAGTGCTCCTTCCCCTGGGACCTAAGCCAGGAAGAAGCCAGGTGAGGAGCAGAGGGCGCCCCACCAGCTCCGAGCCCCTGGCTTCTCGGCTCCGCCAGAACGGCCCCCACCAAAGCTGTCAGAAGCAGCGGCGTGGGGCCAGGTGGGAGCTGAGGGAGCCGCCAGGAAGCCCCAGAGTCTCCCCGCCACCTTCTTCGAAAGCTGAGCGCCCCACAATCATTCGGGCTGAGAGATGAGTGCTGGAAAGTTGCCAGTTGGATTTAATTTATTTCAGTTTAATTTTAATTTAAGCTATTCCACATTTGCTCCCTAGCTATCCCCCTCCCTCTGCTACTGAGGTTGTTAAATTAATGCAACTTATGAAGAAAGGAAAGATGGAAAAGATGATCAGAATCTAGAGGCACCAGCCCCAACCCAGAGACAACGCCCCCTCCACACATACACTCACCTGCCCCAAATACCCCGTATGTCACTGCAGAGCCCTCAGGCCAGAATGAAGGGAAGTCAGGGGACTGCCCCATTATAGGACCCAGCGTCCCCTTCCCACCCCGAGAGGAAACAGTGATGCTCACCATTTACTGAGCATCTGCTTTGTGCCAAGCCTCCCTTTATTTCTTACCACACCCTGCTGAGTGTGGCATTGTTCTCCTCTCTCAGAGCCCGAGTCCTTGGGCAAAAGTCACAGCCTCCACGTGCAGAGAGCCTGGTGAGGCGGGACTGGTTGTGCATCCTTGGGGGCTGGACACTTCCCTCTCTGAACCTCAGGTCCCAAACTGCAAAATGGGGTGGCAATGCTAGTTCCTAAAAGGGCTTCAGAGGTATGCTGGCCTCGAAAAGTTAAATAAGTGCAAAGAGGTTATCAGAAAAACTGGACTTAAACTTTGGGAATGTTAGGAAGATTGTTCTGTTGGATTAAAGCACCTTCTCTCTGGGAGGGAGGAGACCTGGACTTACCTTTAGGAGGGAAACGAGCCCGTAGGGAAGCCTTGTGTTTGTGTGGAGTGTGGAGTGGGCAACGCCTGCTGGCCTGAGGGCCTAACCCACAAGCAGAAGGTTGGTCTAAGCTGTCCGGCCCTCCCTTTGCTCATCTCTGGAAGCACCTGCGCTTGCAGAAGTAAAGTTGTGTCGTGTGTGTGTGTGTGTGTGTGTGTGTGTGTGTGTGTGTGCGCGCGCGCGCGCGCGCACGCGTAAATCTAAAACCTAAAAGATTCTTCGTTTTCCCACCTCGAGGGAAAACTGTGAGTCCAGAGACCAAATTAAACAGGCTTTATTGGGAGCATACGGGCGGGTTCATCTGATCGGAGAGGGGAGCAGGAGAAGCTGCGCCAAAACTGGGGCAGGGGTACGTTTCTATACTTTTCAGAGGCTGCCGTTATCGGCAGAAACCGGTGGCAGTTAGGGCTTTCTGGGGTCAGGTGACGCCTGGGTCTATTCTTCCGTCTGGCTATTTCCTGGAACTGCTTGTCAGGCAGGGATCCCCCACTGGGTGTGACGGTTTTGGAATGTCGATGTTGAAAGGTCAGTTCCGGTCAGTTCCGCAGGGTGGGGGTTACTTTTCCACCTCTGGGGCAGGGTGTCAGCGAAGGCCGGACAGTTTTTGTCCAAGACCTTGGGCCTTCTCATGGGCAGCTCCCTCTGCCCAGAACACCCTTCCCCAGAGAGTCACGTGTAGGCTCTGTCCTGCACCTCGAGATTTGCTTAAATGTCATCTTCTAGGTGAGGCCTTCCCCGACCACCTTATCCAATCTCCTCTCCCCCTCCTTTCTCCAGGTTAATATCCCTCCTTCCCTATTGCGCTTGGTACCTGCTCCATCCTGCACAATGCCTTAGGTGGTGTTGTGTGTTTCCCTCATTAGAATATAAGAGCCTGGAGGACAAAGATTTTGTGTTTGGTTTACTGCTGAATCGCCAGTGCCTGGAATGGTGCTTGGAACAGAGTAGATGCTCCACAGATGTTGTAGGACTGAATGAAAGGGAAGTGTTGGTGGCAGGAGATGAGGAGCAGATTTGGGGACAAGGGACCCCAGGCAGGAACATAACTGTGTCCAACAGGCTCTTGAAGAACCCTACAGACTGTGGGGTGGTCTTGTCAGGACAGTGCTAACTATACCTTCTCAGGTCCCCTGAGAGAGAAGGGAACAAATACGAACATCGCTGATGGGTAACATAGATGAGAAAGCCAGGCAGCAGATATTCGTGAACACTAAATATAGCTGGCCACCCACACGCTCAGCATCCACAAGGCCTCACATAGGCCACCCCCTGGTGACACATTCTCCCCGCATCCTACGACCAAGAAAATTAGTAGGCTCTTTACTCCAAACATCACAGATGCTGACGTTGACTAACTCTTACCGTGGAAAACACCTTGAATGATCTACATAAAGTACAGTTAGTTGCATTTTTTCAAAGTCCTCTTCACACCACTTTGCTTTTGTGAAAGACCTATATCAGCACCTGTTTCCACTAAACTGAAAGAAATGCGGAAAGGATTTTTGCTTTTGTGAAAAAGGGCAAAAGCGTTCAGAGTTTGCTTTGCAGTTCAAGTGGCGCCCGGAGCAGCAGGCACGGCCGCCGGGCTCCCTCCCCAGAGCGCCGCAGCGTCTCCACATCTCAGCATCCGACATTGGGACATCGGCCCAGAGCTGTGAGCTGTCAGCATCGGCCTGGGCTTCCTCTCGATTTGCTTAGCAAGACGCTCTCCGCCATTTCATTTACAAACCCTTTCATAGGAATGCTCTGCTTCCCGGAGCAGGGGAAGCCTGTACCAAGTGGGTCTGCATCTTTAAAAACCTAATAGCCTCTCCGCAGGCTGAGTGGTGCCAGAGCCGCCTCTGCAGTCGGGCCAGCACACGTGTGTTAGCGCCATCAAGCCCCTTGCTCATCCTGACCTGGTCCTCCTGTCACATTCAGTGACCAGGCTGACGGCGCAGGGAGAGCAGGACGTATGGACACTGGCACCCAGGATCCGCTCTGTGCTCCTTCCACCGCGGGCACCCGGTGTGAGTTCACTGCCCATCCGCCCTGGCCTCTCGCTGTGCTTCTCATTGATTCAATAAGCCATGGAACTCAGAGAATCTTCATCTGGCCAGTGAGCCTTTCAGTCCAGTGAACTCTGGGATAGCTATCCTGGCTGTGCACAGAGACAATTTCCCACACGACAACGGGACATGGAGTATCTTTGGGACACTCCCAGCTCGCCCTGGGGAGGGAGGGCTTTGGGGGAGTCAGGCCGCGTTTATTTGGACACGAGAGGGTGGGCTGCCTCATTCTGCGGGCACAGTCAGGCAGGGCAGGGTCCTCCTGTGGCTATAGTGCTACCTCACATCCCAGACGCTCTTCCTACCAACTCGGGGAGTCCCTAGCCCTGTGCACCTTTGTGGCTGGCAAGGCCGAGGGTGGTGCTGGGCTAGGATGGTGGCAGTGGCGTGGGACGTCCAAGGCCAGCTCCTGCCTCACTGGCTGCAGTGAGTTCCTGCTCCGGAAGCCACACACACAGTCTGAGAGCCCGGGGTCACTGCTCAGTGAAGAAGCCCAAACTGCCACACACAGGGGCCCCAGAGAAAGGCCGCGTGTGCTCCAGCCCAGAGCCCAGCCACAGCCAGGGTCTGTGCAGGTTCCAGGAGGCGAGATCGGGGCCCCGGCCCCAGCCCCGGTCAGTCCGGGGAGGCCAGCACATGCTGGTTTAGACGGGACAGACGTGGCGTCTGGCCTGTCCCTGGTGCTGCCCTGCTTCCTGCTCTAAATGCTCCCTAGGAGTTTGCTCCTTTGCCCGAGAGGGGCGCTCACGTCCCTGGCTGGAGTCCCACACCGGCCAGGCCTGACCAGCAGCCCTGCACTCAGAGTTCTCAGTGGGAGCTGGGACCATTCTGGTCAGGACCTGGCGCTTAGTGACACATCAACACCTGGAGCCCCTGTCCTGGCCTGTGTCGCCCCGCCCCCAAGGTTGGTGTCACTGCTGTGAGAGCGCAGAGCCCGCCTGGTGAGCCAGGGGGTCCAGGCCTCTGAGCGGCCGCCAGGCCCTGCCTAGAGCCCTCTTGCTGTTTCCTGTCCATCGCCTGCCTCTCCAGGGTCCTTCTCTTCAAAATCATCTCGAAAATGGCAGCTCCCAGCTTCATCTCCATCCTCCCTCGTGCTCTTAGTTCCATGTGCAGCTGTCGGTTCAGGCTGTTTAGTTTGCCTCCAGGTGTCTCCCGTCCTGTGCTCCACCCCCGGCCCCGCCCCTGCCCCTGCTCCAAGTCACTTGGGGACACTGAGAAAACGGCTTCCTGGCCACCCTGGGGCCATGCTCCATCTCCGTTTTCCCAGTTCAGACGGTCCCCAGGATTTCCTGAGGGGCTCCAAGTCACAGAGGCAGGGTAAGGGGAGGATTATAAACCCCGGAAGGGGCTGTGTGCCTGGAATTCTTTCTAGAAGAGGAGGAAGGTATGCTGCCTGGATAAACATCCGCCCCCAACATCCCTTCCATTGCATTTCCAACCCAAGTCATTGCTCCGACCCCCTGGGGAACGGGAGGTGGTGGTCTCCTTCCTGGTTTGCACCTGTGCAGTGGGGGGCAGCTCAGGCCTCCTGCTGCACTCCCTCCACCCAACATTCTTCCAGCCCATTCTTCTGGCCCATCTCTGCTGCGGCCAGAGTCGGGGGTTGGAGTCCAGGGCCTATGAGCTCTTCCATTGCCAACACCGGAGCCTGGAGTCACCAGCGACAAGAAGACTCAAATCCTCCCTGCCCCCTATTTCTGGTTTGGGGGTGCTGGGAACCCCAAGAGATGGCTGCCCAGGGGGCTCTCTCTTCAGAGACTATTGTCAGTCAAGCCTCATGGAGCTGCTGGCGGGGCCCAGCTCTCGTCTCCTTTCATCTAGCCCTCAGGGATCCTCTGCGGGCGGCTTGGAGAGGCCTGTGGGCCATGATGCTGGGACTTGCTCAGCTATTTCCTGTGTCCCGCTGGCCACCCAAGCCCGACTGGGAGCTTCTGGAAGGCAGGGCCTGTGCCACCCCAGACTCGGAATCCCCAAGGTCCCTGGTCCTGGGAGGTGGGAGGATGAAGTCTGCCGGGGGACCAGCCATGAGGTGGTGTGGAGACTGCCGGGCTCCTGTCCAGCTCCAGAAGCCGGGGTTCCTGCTGGCGGCCCCACGTGACTCGCAAGAGCCACGAACCCTGCTTTACACCCAGTGCCACCAGCTCCCTTGCTGTCACCGAGCCCTGCCTTCTGTGCTGGGACTTCCTCTCTCTCCACGCTCTGTGACAGGAGCCGGAGCCACGCTGGTGCTGGGGGAAGACAGGGTGCAGGCTGCTGCCGGCCCCCTGAGGGACATCCCCGTTCCAGAGGAAGCAAGAAAACCCACAGGAGAACCGCCTCCCCTCTGGTGCTCCCCTCAGCGGCCACGGCATGCCATGGGGAACAGGCCTGGAGCCGGCCAGCGAGACCACGCCAGGAGGCGGCAATGATATCCATACTTTGTCATGATCACGAACAGGGAACGTGAGGAGCCCTCCCTGCATGCCAGGCGGGGGGCTTAGCATCATCTCACATGTTCTTCACGACAGCCTGTTGGTATGGTCCGTATTTCAGAAACGAGGAAAACGAGTCACTTGCCCTGGAGACACACACATAGCAGCCGGTGGCAGAACCAGGACATGAATGGGTGGTCGGAGGCTGTTAGCACAGCCCGAGGAGTAAGAGCAACCTTACCCCACACCCAGTGCCAGCACTCACCACACACATGCCGGGGAATGCCATCTGCCAGTGCTGCCGGCTCGGCTCCATACCTCCCTAGTGTTCTGAGCCCTGGGCCGCAGTCAGCTCTCAGCATACTGATGCCAGGTAACAAACCACCCACACGGCTCTCCACAAAAGCACTTGTACCATCGGTCTGCGGGTCAGCTGCAGGGGGGCTGCATTTATTAGATTCCTGTTAGGTGCTGGGCACTGCTCTCAGCCAGGCCTGAGGATCCAGCCACCCCTCAGGGGAGACACACAAGACAGAAACTGTGACGAGAAGGCAGGCCTGGTGAGGGACTGTCCAGAGGTAGCAGGGCTGAAGAGACGGCGGGTGCAGTTCACTGAGAAGCTGGCCGGCGCAGGCATGTGAAGGAGTAGATCAGCCATAGGGCGGGAAGGGTCATGCCAAGCATTTGAGAAGCTCTTGACCTTTTTTTAAACTGATGAACGGACTTAAAGGGGACATGGGTTGAAGGCCAGAAGATGGTTGGAGGACTGGCTGTTCTCCAGGTAAGACATTTTGGAAACCTGGGGACCCCTGGGACTCAGCAGGCGGGTAGGTGGAAAGTGGGTGTGTAGGATCCCAAGGTAGGAGGGGACAGGAAGGCTCCATGCAGCGTGTAACCCAAAAGCAATATAAGGAGCCCTTGCGAGGTGGCTCAGGTGGTTGGAGCTTCATCCTGTGCACCAAAAGGTTGTGGGTTCAGTTCCCTGTCAAGGCACATGCCTCCATTTTGGGTTTGATCCCCAGTCAGGGCATATACAGGAGGTAACTGTCAATGTTTCTTTCTGAGATCAATGTTTCTCTCCCTCCCTCTCTCCCTCTCTAAAGAAATCAATAACCTTATCCTTAGATAAGGATTTTTTTGAAGTGCATATTTCTGGGAGGCTCCCATCCTCACTCGGTTTCCAAAGAGGCCTCATTGAAGCGGGAGTTTCAGCCATGGCAGCGTCATCGGAGTAAACCCATGTCCCACTCCCAGCTCCAGAGGATGTTTTGCAGAACCTTCACCCACCTAATTCCTACCAAAGTGTTCATTCTTTGTTTGAATATTAAAAACAAACAAACAAAAAAAAAAACCCTGCCATTCTCTTAGAGGCACAGGTGTGTAACAAACCACCTACACGGCTCTCCACAAACCCAGAGGCGGACGGAAGAGCGAGCTGGTGGCCCAGAGCCCACCCCGGGGTCTCTTCTCTGTGGCTCACTCACTGTGTTCAAGGAGAGCCATCAAGGCCAGGGGTCTGAAAGTGCCTTCCTGAAGAGCGCAGGCAGAGGGCCCTGGCTTTGTCTTTGGGCTCCTTGGATGCCCAGCTCTGACGCGGGTGCTCAGAAAGTGTCCTTCACCAGTGACAGCTGGATGCTCAGAGCTGGACGCCGGTGCCACCCCCGCCCCGCGCCAGCCTTGGCTCCCCAGCCGGGCCTGAGGCTGTGCAGCAAACAGACCTGCCTGGCGATGAGCAGCGGGTCGCCAGCGGCCGTGCAGGGGAAGGAGGGCGGCGGAGCGGAGGCCGCTTATTTTTAGCCCCTCATTGGCTGGGGCTTTGCAGACCAAGACGGGCTCCGGCTCCAGCTGATGCTGTGATTTCTCCCCACCAGGGCTGGGAATTGGTTTATTTTCCAGGCAGCCACCTCAGCATCCCCCGCTGCGGCGGCAGGCCCAGGGCAGTGTCTGTGTCTATTATTTTTGATTGCTCTTCTTATGGGGCATGAAATCACCGCGGGGGACACGGGCTTGGCAGTGCCCTCATCTCCTGGGGCAGGGCTGAGGGCAGCAGCAGGGAGGTGCCAGCCTGGTGCCACCCTCGGGCCCCTAGACATGGGAAAGGCTGGCACCAAGAAGCAAGAAGAAGGCATCAGCCCCCACCTCTGTCCTGGCTGGTGCTGCTGGGCCAGCCCTTCCTGTCCAGGGAGAGCTGAGGTGGCTCGGTGCCTCAGTTTCCCTTTTCTGCCAAGTCTGCGTGGCCATGCTTCTGGGGGGTGGGGGTGGGGGGAGGAGCTCCAGGTGAGAATTCCTTGCCGCTTCTCTTATCTGGCTGCTCCTGAGGCCGCTGGTTTACCTTAGCACAACTCCAGTCTCAAGCCTAGCAGAACACCCGCTCTCCCCCCCCCCCCCGGGCCCCAAACTAAGCCTCATTGGTATGTGGATCTTAAACTAGGCACTTGAGAAACAGCCAGTGGAGGGAGAGGGTTTCTCTGAGCTCCCCTGGTCTGCCTGGAGAGAGAGGCTCCCACAGGACTCAGCCACCATCAACCCCTCCCCAGGGATTTACCTCCCACTGACCCTCACCCAGGCAGGAGTCTGGAAGTGACTCACCCCGACCAGCCTCGTCACCACCATCAGGCTGCCCACCGCTTCTCCCAAGGGCCCATCCACCCTTCCCAGCAATCCTTTGGCCCCGCCAAAGGGCCTCCCTCCCTCGCCCCTTCCCTATGAAGGGGGCATTTAATCCGGATTCTAAGTCACCTTGGGGAGCTATTCATTCCCACTCTGGGGCTCGCCCATGTGCACAGGAGGCACCCACGTCCATAAACTTGTTTGCTTTTCTCTTAATCTTTTATTACCGGGGTCAGCTCAGAGCTCAACAGTCTTCTCTGATGCTCTGTCTCAAAGCCCCCTCCCTTGTCTCACAAGGACGGCAGTGGTTGGGTTAGAGTCTACCCCACATCCTTCCTTAACTTAAGTGCTGATTTAGTTTTAGCTGCAAAGACCCATTTCCAAGTTAGGTTTCATCGGGGGAGGAGGACACCATCCAACCCGCCAGCCAGGGGCTGCTGGTGTTTCTCGGTGGCCCCGAGCCGCAGTGCACCAGGGTCTGAGGACACCCGGCTGCAAGCTGCTGTCCCATGGAGCTGCCCCTGTGCCCATGGTCCTGGTCCTGGTGCGATGGAGATGACTGGTCAACGTCCGAGCCCTGATCACAGGGGAAAGGCCTTTCCCTCCTCGCTGGCCGGTAGGCAAGGAAAATGGAAGAAATAGGAAGGAAGAGGGTTGAGTCAAAGAAATCAGAGCCTCACCAGACGTGCGGTCACCCGGGCAGAGAAGGGAGGGGATACAGAGAGGAGGCACAGCCAGCTGAGTGCTGGAGCCCCTGGCACACCCTTTCCTGGGCCTGGCGGGGGGAGGGTCAAGCGGGAGCTGACACCCGGGACTCTGGGCAGCTCCTGGCAGAATGCAGGCTCATCTTCACCTCTCCTCCTCGATGGTGGACCCTTTTCAAAATGAGTGCCTTCCCCGGAGAGCCCAGGTCCCCACTCCGGCATCCCCCCATCCTGAGTGGTTCCCTTCCACAGTCACACACCCCGGAAGCTCCTGCTCCTTTCTCCTCTCAAAGCATCAGGCACAGGGCTCATTCCCCCAGTCCCTTGCCTCTTCTCCAGGGGATACAGACCTAGCCCTATAAACAAATTCAAACCGACTTGCGAGTTAATGCCTGAAACTGCTAACAACAAAATGGGCTTGAGCGGGGTAGGGGTTGGGGAGGCATATTCACACTTCAGAGGAGGAGCGGCTTTGAGTCGGAAAAGGAAGCCCTATGTGGTTGCTCAGTTCTAAGACAGGCGACAGGCGTGAGGCATGATTTGGGGTGGAGGGACTTTGCCAGTATCTTGGGCATTAGCTCATGCACACAGCTGGTGTCAGGCCCACTCCAAGTGGCCCCCCTGCCTTGCCCTTTCAGGCCAGTGGCCTTGGTGGGACCCCCCAAGAGGTGTCCTTGGACCAGCATCTGGTCTCATGAATATGCTTCAGGATTAGTTCTGTGTCCTTCTAAAGAGGCAGCAGCTGAGTTACACAGAGGCCACACAGCAAAGAGCTTTGAGGTGAGCCCAGGTGTTGTCTCCCGGTCCATGCCATCTTCTATTTGGGGTGCTGTTTATCTCACCTCTTTCAACGCCGCTCCCCTTCTCTCCATCTCCCTCAAGAGCCAACCATGCTCCAGTGTTTGGGTTTGTAAGAGCACTTGCAACATGTCTCAGGTCTCAGGTGTGTGCATGCATGTTTAGTGTCATGTGAGTGCATCACAATTGTGGATCGCATCCTCTTTCTTCTTTTTCTACCCAGCACCGCTTTTAGGGCTCCCATGTCTGTGTGAACAGAGACCTTCTTGCCGCTGCAGAAGCCCATGGTTAGCTCCCAAAGTGTCCCCACGTCCATCCTCTCAGGGATGGGCCTCCCCGCCAGCCCCTGTCCCCCAGCACAAGGAAAATTGTCACAACGTTCTCATACCTGTCCCCCTGAGATGTAAGGCTGTCTTTGGGGCATGTGCCAGGAGCAGAAAGGTGGGACCTCAGGGTAGGCAGCACCCACACCTGCTATTTCACTCACCAGAATGGCACACTGGTCTACACCTCATCTGCATGGCACATGGAGTTCCTTCCCGCTTTGTCACACAGCGAACGGTGTCAGGTTCTGGTGCACAAAAATGTGAGAAGAGTGAAGCTGCCAAGTGTCATGGTGTAGAGATACTAATAATAGTCGTTGATGAACTGTTACTTTTGTGTCAAATTACCAGACTGTCCAGGAATTGCAGTCGCGTCAGTGCTGGCTGCCTTCTGTTCCCACATCCCAATCTACTCCCCCTGCTCTGCCTGGGCAGCCCCCGCCGACCTCCTGATCCCTGGCTCCTGGTCAGGGAGTGGCCGCTCTCGGGCATTGGTGGGAGGCCGGCAGGCGAAACCGGAGCCAAGGAGGGTTTTCCTCCGTCTCATTCTCTTACAGGGGCTTAATCACAAGGAACAACCATAGCCTGTAATTATTGGAATCGAGAGTCTAGGTCAGTGGTCGGCAAATTCATCAGTCAACAGAGAGGCAAACCTCAGCTTGCGAGCTGCCTGTGGCTCTCGAGCCGCAGTTTGCCGACCACCGTCTTAGGCCTTCTTTCCTCAGTTTTTCAGGCCTGGAGGTGGCTAGCCCTGGGGTCCTGCACCATCTCTGGCTGATTTCCCTGAACTCTACCCTTACACCGTGTGCACATGCCTTTACTGAACGGAATGTGCCACCTGGACCCTGTCTGGGAGACAGTGTCTGAGAATACATAAATGCTGGGTTAGACCAGATGATACGGAAAGAGGGAGTTTCCGCTCTAGCCTTGGAGGACAGCGCCACGTCCTCACACACCTGTCTGGGTGCCCAATCAGAGACTGGCCTGTCCTCGCTTATCTGCATACCATCACCACCTCATTGCCCCCCTCCTGGACAGAGGCCTCGGGTCAGTGCATGCCCCGCCCCACTCCACCCCCTCCAGGCTCTTCCTCTGTGTCCCTTTGTGAAGACCCATGTCACATGTGGTTCGGGGTTTGGGCTCTGGAAGAGGGGCACACACTAATGAAAGAGACAAGACAAGAAATAATAATTTGAAAATATTGGGGACCAAGCAGGACCCCAATTCAAGAGGAAGGATTCCACTTTGGCTCAGGCCTTGCCAACCTTTTACTCAATTGGGAATATACCCAGAGTCCTTAGGCAGGAAATTTCCAGTAACAGACAGACTATCTTATCAGTAAAGACTTATATGACTGTCTGGTGGGGAAGTTGCTTCAGCTACCATTGTCTCAACTAAACAGTGGGTGCATAGCTCTGATCTATGCCAGGGCTCAAGGGTCACCAGCCTTCCGGGCTCCTTGTCCACACCTCTCTGCTAGTGAAGACAATGGGCGGTTTCCCACATCCCTTCAGCTCCTACGGTTTACCTGACCTAGCTTTCACCCCCTCACCTCCCCTCCACCCCAACCCCGTTGTCCCCTCTCCCCACCATCATGACCATCATAAGACTGTGAGCTCTCCCAGCCAGTCACGGGCCCAGGTTCCCAGCACAGCTTGGCCCAGAGCAAACCCTCAGTGTTTGTGGAGTGCCTGCTGGCCCTGTGGTACTTTCTCTAAGCATTAGGATCCTCTCTAGCTCAATGGACACTGGTCAGCATCTGTCCGGCTCCTCCTCTACCCAGTCCTGGGGCCATGGCCTGTTCCTTTGGGAAGGAGCTGGAAGATGTGGTTGGGAGATCATGGGGGCTGGAGGGCTGACATAATTGCATAATTATTTCCTCAACACAGATGATGCTGGGAAGATGAGGCCTGCAGCCTGCAGGATGGATGGCGTGTGGACGGGTGAGTTATATTTTCCCAGATAAAAGCACTGATTGCCTATAAACTCTGATTCTGCCTGAGTAAAAGCCACTTTATTGCACATCTAGAAATTACTACCCGTATAAAAGCACATTATTGTGATGTAAAAATAGATTTTTATATAATTTTTTCATCCTACCTCCTTGTAATTCCTCATTTCCATGCACCCTGAGATTGCAGTGAGGTTTATTTTTCTCTTTTAATTGTTTGCCACGGCATGCCACTTTCTGGTGAGATATTCTCCCCGCCATCCGAGCAGGCCCAGGCATAAATAACAGCCATCCCTTCACAGCAGGCAGGTTCTGGGGCACCCAACATGCCATCCAGCAACATTAGGCTCCATGCTATGCTGCAGTTTGGAGGAGGGGGTGGTTTCCTATTCATGTGAAGCCCTCTGGAAGGCAGGAAACAGAGAGGGTGAAGTATTGCCCCACCTCGCTGGACCCCCACCTGCCTGTGCAGCCAAGGAGAGCTAGTTGGGTTTAAGCCCCACTGGCCTGACCCACGTGACTCATGGACCTGTTCCTCCCCTCATTCCCTCATTGTATGGGGAATCCACTGCCCCATAAAGCTGTTCCTGCAGAACTTGGACCTCTTCTGCAGGCTGACAGCCCACAGCAGTGCTTAGTTTAGGAGTTTTCTGCCCTCCCTGCAGAAAATCCTGTCAGTGGAGAAGATTTTTAGATGTAAGGCTTAAAGTTTCTTTTGCTGGAAAGCAAGAAAACAGCGACTATCGGACAGACCCTCTCGTCGGCAGTTTAAATGTCTCTGAGGAGGCCCTCCGTGTTCAGGTAAATTCTGTATGGCTCATACTACCTCAGTAGTTCTCAATAATTCTAGAAGAATGAAACATTAGGTTGGAAGAAAACTAAAAAAAATTCAGGATCCAATTCAGTTTAAAGGTTAAAAATAAAACTTTAACCAGAGCCTCATATTCACAATTGTATTACAGATGCTACTGAAACACAGTTCCCCTCCCCCTAAAATCACCCTCATTTTTATCAAAGATAGCCCAATCAAGACTATTTGCTGCATTAAGCCCAGTTTTAATTTAGCCTAACAATTTTTATAAACACAACAAGATTAATTGATTATATAGGTTCTCTTAAATTTGCTTTGCTGGAACCTTATAAGGAATCTCCAAATTGAGCTTTAATTAGCCCCTCAGGGAAATAAGCCAAACCACATAGTTGCCCTCAGGCTTTGCCTGCAAAACCTATAGATTTGGGCAAATTCCTCAAGTTCTTGAGGTTCCCCAAAGTGTCTTGAGGTTCTTTCTTTGTCATCTCCCAGGAAAGCAACCTTTGCTCCGTACCCCAGAAAGACTGCCATGAACCATGTGACTAAGCAAGATAGCAGACCATTTTTCTAAGGGGCTTTTATCGGCTTCAAAGTCAATCTTAATTCCTTTAAAGCCTTCTGGTGACATTGAGTCTAGGCATATCTCTCTCAATCATGACATTCAGTCAAAGTCTTGGTTAATAAAACCACAATTGGAAAGAGGTTTTATGTGTCCTATTAAAAAGAGAACAGATTATTATTGGATTCATGTAAACAAATATATTGGCATGATAATAATAATACTCATTAAGAGTTGCCAAATTCTAGAGGGAGAAAAATATAAATGCTTCAGTATTACTTATGAGGGTGTAATGTGCCAAATTTCTCTAGGGAAAAAAACAAGTTTCTTTAATAACGAAAAGATTTAAAAATAGGAATATTTTAAATGAAGTCATAAGAATAATTATCCTTAGTTCATTCAGTCCCATATAACCAATTTTTTTTTATTGTGTTACATGTATACAAATCTCCCCATTGCCCCTGCTCCCTCCCAGGCATACCTCAACCCCGCAGTGTCTATGTTCATTGGTTATGCTTATCTGCATGCATACAAGTCCTTTGATTGATCTCTTACTTACCCACCTCTCCTTAATCTTCCTGCTATAATTTGACAGTCTTGTTTGATGCTTTACTGCCTCTGTATCTATCCTTTTGTTCATCGGTTTACAATGTTGTTTATTATCTACAAATGAGTGAGATCATGTGGTGCTTCTCCTTCACTGACTGACTTATTTCACTAAGCATAAGGCTCTCCAGTTCCATCCAGGTTGCTGCAAATGGTAAGAATTCCTTCTTTTTAATGGCAGCATAGAATTCCATTGTGTAGATGTACCATAGTTTTCTGATCCACTCATCTGCTGACCCGCACCTAGGCTGTTTCCAAATTGTAGCTATTGTACATTGTGCTGCTATGAACATAAGGATGCATAAATCCTTTCTGACTGCTGTTTGTAATTGCTTAGGATAAATTCCTAAGAGTGAGATTGCTGGGTCAAATGGGAGATCCATTTTTAGTTTTTTGAGGAAACTCCATACTGTTCTCCACAGTGGCTGCACCAGTCTGCATTCCCACCAACAGTGCACAAGGGTTACTTTTTCTCCACATCCTCGTCAACACTTATTGTTAGTTGATTTGTTGATGATTGCTATTCTGAAAGGTGTAAGATAGTATCGCATAGTTGTTTTGATTTGCATCTCTCGGATAATTATTGACTTTGAGATGTCTTCATGTGTCTCTTGGCCTTCCTTCTGTCGTCTTTCAAAAAGGTTCTATTTAGGTTCGTTGCCCATTTTTTTTAATTGGATCGTTTATCTTCCTTTTATTAAGTTGTATAAGTTGGCTGTAGATGTTGGAAATTAAACCTTTATCAGTGATAGCACTTGCAAATATGTTCTCCCATACAGTGGTCTTTCTTGTTGTTTTGTTGATAGTTTCTTTTGCTGTGCAAAAGCTTTTTATTTTGATGTAGTCCCATTTGTTTATTTTTTCTTTAGCTTCAATTGCCTTCGGAGCAGTATCAGTGAAGAAGTTCCTTCGGCATATGCCTGAGATTGTACTGCCTATGGATTCCTCTAGTATTTTTATGGTTTCCCGTCTAATGTTTAAGTCCTGTAACCATTTTGAGTTTATTTTTGTATTTGGTATAAGTTGGTGGTCCAGTTTCATTTTTTGGCATGTATCTGTCCCATTTTCCCAACACCATTTATTGAAGAGGCTATCTTGGCTCCATTGTATGTTCATGCCTCTTTTGTCAAATATTAGTTGAGCATAGTGGTTTGGGTGGATATCTGGATTCTGTATTCTATTCCATTGGTCTATATGTCTGTTCTTGTGCCAGTACAAGGCTGTTTTGAGAACAGTTGCTTTGTAATATAGCTTGAAATCTGGTATTGAGATCCCACCTACTTTATTCTTCTTTCTCAGAATTGCTGTGGCTACTCGTGGTCTTTTTTGTTCCGAAATGAATCTATGAAGAATTCTTTCTAGGTCTGTGAAAAACGTTGTTGGTATTTTAATGGGTAGTGCATTGAATCTATAGATTGCTTTGGGTAGTATGGACATTTTAATGATGTTAATTCTCCCAATCCATGAGCATGGTATGCTCTTCCATCTGTTAACATCTTCCTCTATCTCTTTTTTTCAGTGCCTGTAGTTTTCTACATATAGGTCTTTTATCTCCTTAGTTAGGTTTATTCCTAGGTATCTTAATTTTTTTGGTGCGATGGTAAATGGGATTGGTTTTTTAGTCTCCCTTTCTGTAATTTCACTATCAGTGTATAGAAATGCCACAGATTTCTTGGCATTGATTTTGTATCCTGCTACATTACTGAATTCATTTATTAAGTCAATTAGTTTTGGGATGGAGTCATTCAGGTTTTTTATGTACAGTACCATGTCATCTGCAAATAAGGACAGCTTTACTTCTTCTTTTCCAATTTGGATCTTTTATTTCTTCTTCTTGTCTAATTGCAATGACTAATACTTCCAGTACTATGTCGAACAGGAGAGGTGAGAGTGGGCATCCCTGTCTTGATCCTGTTCTAAGGGGAAATGGTTTTAGTTTTTGCCCATTGAGCATGATGTTAGCTGTGGGTTTATCATATATGGTTTTTATGATGTTGAGGTATGATCTTTCTATTTCCACCATGCTGAGAGTTTTTGTCAAGAAAGGGTATTGGATTTTGTCAAATGCTTTTTCTGCATCAATTTATATGACTATGTGATTTTTATCTCTCAATTTGTTTATGTGATGTATCATGTTTATTGATTTGCGGATATTGTACCATCCCTGCATTCCTGGGATGAATCCTACTTGGTCATGGTGTATGATCTTTCTGATGTACTGTTGGATCTGATTTGCTAGAATTTTGTTGAGGATTTTGGCATCTATGTTCATAAGAGATATTGGCCTATAATTCTCTCTCATTGTGTTGTCTTTATCTGGTTTTGGTATTAGGGTGATGCTGGCTTCATAGAAAGTGTTTGGAAGTGTTCCTTCTTCTTGAATATTTTTGAATAGTCTGAGCAGGATAGGTTTTAATTCTTCCTTGAATATTTGGTAAAACTCTCCTGTGTAGCCATCTGGTCCCGGGCTTTTATTTGCTGGAAGCTTTTTGATGACTGTTTCAATTTCTTCCATAGTTATTGGACTATTGAGAAGTTTTAATTCTTCCTGATTGAGCTTTGGAAGGTTATATTTTTCTAGGAATATGTCCATTTCTTGCAGGTTGTCCAATTTGTTGGAGTAGAGTTGTTCAAAGTATTTTTTAACAATCCTTTGTATTTCGGCGGGGTCTGTTGTTATTTCTCCTCTTTCATTTCTGATTTTTTTTTGGGTGTTCTCTCTTTGCTTCTTGGTGAGCCTGGCTAGAGGTCCATCAATCTTGTTTATCCTTTCAAAGAACTAGCTCTTGGTTTTGTTGATCTTTTGAATTGTTTCTTTGGTCTCCATGTTGTTTATCTCCGCTCTGATCTTTACTATTTTCTTTCTTCTGCTTACATTGGGCTTTTCTTGTTGCTCTCTTTCCAGCTCTTTGAGTTGTAGGGTTAGGAAATTTATTACCATTGTTTCCTGTTTTTTGCAGTAGGCTTGTAGGGCTATGAACTTCCTCTCAAGACTGCTTTCACAGTGTCCCATAAATTTTGTATTGTTGTGTGATCATTGTCATTTGTTGCCATGATGTTTTTTATTTCTTCCTTGATCTATCTGATTACCCAGTCGTTGTTAGCATGCTGTTTAGTCTCCATGTGTTTGATTTCTTTATATTGTTTTTATTATAGTTGATTTCCAGTTTTATGCCACTGTGGTCTGAGAAAATGCTTGATATGATTTCTATATTTTTGAATCTGAAGAGACTTTTCTTATGACCCAACATATGATCTATCTTTGAAATTGACCCATGTGCACTAGAGAAGAATGTATATTCTGTGGCTTGGGGGTGAAATGTTTTGAAGATGTCAATTAATTCCATCTGGTCTAGTGAGTCATTTAGGATTGATGTGTCTTTGCTGATTTTTTGTTTAGAGGATTTGTCTAGTGGGGTATAGAGTCTCCTGCTATGATTATATTGGTGTCAATCTCTCCCTTAATATCCTCCAGGAGTTTTTTTTTATGTATTTAGGTGCTCCTATATTGGGTGCCTATATGTTTACCAGAGTTATTTCTTCTTGCTGGATTGTTCATTTTAGTATTATGAAGTGGCCTTCTTTATCTCTTATTATGTCCTTCACTTTGAGATCTAATTTGTCACATATAAGTATTGCAACCCCAGCTTTTTTTTTTCATTTCCATTTGCCTGATCAACTATCTTCCATCCCTTCACCCTCAATCTGTGTGCATCTCTTTTCCTGAAGTGGTTTCTTGTAGACAGCAGATATAAGGGTCAGGTTTTCTTATCCAATTGGTTACCCTATGTCTTTTGATTGGAGCATTTAATTTGTTTACATTTAAAGTTATTATTGATAGGTACTTATCTGTCGCCAATTTTAGTCTTTACCCCAGAGTTCCTTCTTCGCTTCCTATTTCTTTTTATTATAGCAGACCTTTCAACATTTCTTGCATTGCTGGTTTGGTGGTAATATATTCCCTTAGTCTTTTTTTGTCTGTGAAGCTTCTGATTTCAACTTCAATTTTGATTGAAAGCCTTGCTGGGTACAGTATTCTTGGATTCAGACCCTTCCTTTGCATGACTTAGTATATTTCATTCCATTCCCTTCTGGCCTGATGAGTTTCTGTTGAGAAACCAGTTGCTAGTCTTAATGGGGGTTCCTTTGTAGGTAACTTTCTGTTTTTCTCTGGCCGCTTTTAAGATTCTTACTTTGTTGTTGGTGTTTGCCAATTTAATTATAATGTGCCTTCATGTCGGTTTTTGGGGTTTTATTTTGCTTGGGACACTGTGAGCTTCTTCGATTTGTGTGGGTTTTTTCTTCCCTATATTAGGGAAATTTTCTGTCATTATTTCTTTAAACAGGTTCTCTAATCCTTGCTCAGTTTTCACTTTTTCTGGAACTCCAATTATGTGGATGTTGTTTTGTTTCGTGTTATCCCAAAGTTCCCTTAGGCTCTCCTCTTGCTTTTTAATATTTTTTTTTCTAGAAGCTGCTGTACTTGGGTATTTTTTCCTACCATGTCATCTAGCTCACTGATGCGGTCCTCTGCTTCTTCTAGTCTACTTTTGATGCTTTCTATTGAGTTCTTTATAGCAGTGATGTCATTTTTCATTTCTTCTTGCATTTCTTCTTCCTTCTTCTTCATTTCCTCCTGGGTCTTCTTCATTTCCTCTTGGCTCCTACTCACATTGTCAATTTTGTCTTCCATTCTTTTCATCACCTTATGATCATTTCTCTGTACTCTTTCTTTGACAGGCTTATTTCTGCTTCTATTTCGTTTACTTCCTTTTCTGGTGATACCTGCCTTTCTGTCATATGCAGGCTGTTTCTTCTTCTGCCCATGTCTTTCTTCTCTGGGTGTCTGCTTATGTAGTTCTCTCTCCTTATCCCAGGTGAAATCTGACCTTTCCATGTGCTGTGTGGATCTCCTGTGAGTCCATGTATCTGTGCAGATCCGAGAGTGGTGTTCTGGGTCCCCCGGCTGTTCGGTGGGTGCTTCAGCTGGAGCTTTCAGACCACTGCAGACATCCACCTCCCTTTGCAAGATGGCGCAGTCTCTGCGTTTGTGGTGGTGGCTCCAGCAGACAAAAACCCCGTGGCAGTGGGGCTTCCTGGTCAGGAGAGGCCTGTCCCCACCTTCTCCTGGAGGATAACTGACTCTTAACTTGCCAACAAACACTCCCAGTGTGACTCTCAGCTGCTCTCTCTCCCTCTGCCCAGCGACAAAGCTCCAGATGTGTCTGTCTATTCTGCCGCCATTTTTCCTCCTCCCATATAACCAATTTTTATCCTGCTTATTCACCAGTATTTCCATGAATCCATTTATTATTCCTTAGAGTTCTATAAATCTTCATGTAGTTCAAATATGACCTGTTTGAAATATGTAATTTAGAGTAAGTCAGAGTAAAACAATAATTGTCTATAAATGACAGAACTTAAAATGACATAGTTATAGACCTGATTATAATGCAACTGATAAAGAACTATGCTTTTCTGTAAGATATAACATTCTAAGATAAAAATTCAAATTATAAATGAAAGTATATCAGAAAGTATATCTCTAGAACATCAGTTTTAATAAAAACATATGCATACAAATAAAACAATATATTAATTTGTATTTTATTTGGCAAAGCTTCCCATGTAATTTCAAGCATATTATATAGGACTAATTAGTTTTTATAAAAAACCCTCCTCTTTCATAAGGATAGAAAACAAATCCTTGAGGTATTGCAGGATCTATTTGAATAATTCAAAGTTATTTCTGGGTTTAAGAAAAAGCCTCTTAAAATTCAAACCTTGGGAAAGTTGTCAAACATAGTTAACCAAAAAGATTATAACATAAACTTTTTGCAAACTTAGGTAAATCAACACGTTTTATGGCAATAAATCTAAAGAATGTCAACCAAACTTAAACCAGCTTTAATATCAAATACAGAGGTACCTCGAGATACGAGTTTAATTTGTTCCGTAACCTTGAGGCGTGGGAAACTATGAGACACTCGAGTGAGGTAAACTGGTGGGTCATGTGCAGCCGGCCAATCCATGCGATTACTCCTATCTCAAATGTTGCTTGTATTTCAAAGCAAAAATCCCTTGCTCGACGGCTCGTATCTCAAAAATCTCATATGTTAGGGCACTCGTATCTCGAGGTACCACTGTATTTTGTCCAGATCACAGGATCCTGCTTAGTTTACATACATACTTAACCTCTTTAGGCCAATAACATATCCTAGTTATGCCATTGGGAGGCAGAAAATACACCACACATAATACAGACAACACATATCACATAAAGGCGATTCAACTCTAGCTGGTTTGGCTCAACTAGGGTCCCAGGTTTGATTCTGGTTGAGGATACATGCCTGGATTTCGGACTGGACCCCCAGTGGGGGGCCTGCAGGAGACAGCCGATCAATGATTCTTTCTCATCATTCATATTTCTCTCACTCTCTGAAATCAATAAAAATATTTTTAAAAAGACTATACACATAAATACCATAAACATAATCCAAATTACTAATTTTTATAGAAAAGGCACATGATTCTTTTCATTTGTTCTTGACAACTTTCAAGGAGACTGGAAAGATGAAGAAAAGGTCCTAATTATCCAGCAAGTTGAGACTCTCAAATGCTTCAGCTCTAGCTGGTTTGGCTCCGTGGATAGAAGAGGGTTTGATTCCGGTCAAGGGGACGTACCTTGGTTGCAGGCTTCTCCCAGATCGATATTTCTTTCTGTCTTTCCCTCTCTCTAAAAATCAATGGAAAAATATTCCCAGATGAGGATAAAAAAAAAAAAAGTTAAAGGGCCACGAGTGAGTGGTGGAAACAGAAAGTATCTGCTCCAATCCGAGGAATTAAACAGTGCGTGAGAGCCTAGGTAGGGAGCTTTGGCTTTCTAGAAATGTTATAGGAAAGAAATGAGGCTAGCGGGGCTGCTAAGGCTCATTGGAGAGCCAGAACAAACAAGAAACCCAGGGACAGAAGAAGATAAATGCTCCATAGAGAAGACAGGGAGTTATAGCAGGAGGAGCCTGTGGACGTGTTTACCTGGTGCCCTGAGAATGGCCTTATCAATGATCGGGGCAGTAGATGCCCTTAGGACAGATTTACCTGATCAGACATGGGACTCGACTCCTCCCCAGCGGAGAAAGAAAGTATGTTTTGTCCAGTGGATGTTTACCCCACGCCCTGAGGGTGGCCTTACCACCCAGTAGCCAGATACCATGGGGATGGATTTATCCCCACTCAGACAGGGTGCTTAGACAGATGAGGGGGAGAAAAGAGGTTCCTTTGGACATTAGGGTGATCAGGTCTTGACTCACCAGACCCCATCACCCAGGTGTTACCTGGGAATGTGTAGGTAGGTGACTCCGTGTCCAGAGGGCAGGTTTACCTTCCATCCCAGCATTGATGGGGCACATTTTGACTAGGGACTTACTCCTCTGCTGACTGGTAGGTTTCCCCACACCAACATGAGAGGAGAGAGTATAATGGAAACAGCTCCAGATCACGGAGAGAAAGTATTACAGATGTCCACTTTGTGTTTGTTTTTTCCTCATTGACCCCCTCCTCCTCGCCTCTGCCCCTCCCAAGCATTTTCCATACTATTGTCTGTGTCCATGGGCTTTGCATATCTTACCTAATAATAGACAAACATGTAAATTGATCATACCTCCTCTATACCCATAGCCAATCAGAGTGAGTATACACATTAATCCAACAAAGATGGTGGCTAATTTGCATACATAGGCACCCAGCACCTGGGTCCCAGGAATATCCTGGCATTCAGGTCACTCTGAGGTAGGTCCCATGTGGGCCCTGAGCAGCCTGGGAAAGGCCTGAGCCAGGGGCTCCTGGGGAGGGTAAAGCCTGCGATCAGAGCCAAGGGGGCAGGGGCAGAGCCGGCCATCGGAGGAGGCTGGGGGTCCCCTGCCCGGGCCTAAAGCATCAGCCAGAAGCTTTAAGCCTGGGCAGGGACGGAGCCGGTGATTAGAGGCTATTGATTAGAGGGTGTGAACTACAGAGGAAACACATTTTCTGACTGCTCATTGGCTAACCTTCCTGTGTGTCACTGGCAATATTCTTAGTAACTTGGGTAATAAGAATCCAAAAAGGTGATCTAGGGTGGAGAAAAAAATGAAGTTCTGCTGCTGGAGGGCTAAGAAATGTCATATCCTTCCCTAGCAGGTTTGGCTCAGTGGATAATGCCTCAGCCTGTCGACCACAGGGTCCAGGTTTGATTCTGATCAAGTGCAGGTACCTAGGTAGCAGGATCCTCTCTGGCTGGGGCCCAGGTCAGAGCTCATGCAGGAGGCAACTAATCAAAGTGCTCCTCTCACTTTGATGTTTCTGTTTTTCCCTTTCTCTTCCACACTCTCTAAAAGTCAATGGAAACATCCTCAGGTGAGGATTAAAAAAATAAAGAAAGAAAGAAATGTCATATCCTATGAAAGACACATTTGAAAAAGCCTAAAGAAAGTTGTCATATTTTCACGGTGAATGGACTAGAGTCCGTGTTGATGAAAACACTGTGGTGGTTGTGGTGACTGGCAGTGGCTGCAGCAGTGGGGTGGTGGGGCTGGCGCCTTCCCCTGATCAGCCCCGTCACCTCCCACAAAGGGGAGTAGGACATCCTCTGAGGGCTCCCAGTATGTGAGAGGGGGAAGGTTGGGCTGAGAGACACCCACCCATAGTGCACAAATTTTGTGCATGTGCCCCTAGTACCTAATAATAGACAAAGATGTAAATTGACCATACGTCCACTATACCCACAGCCAATCAGAGTGAGTATGCAAATTAACCCAACAAAGATGGAGGTTAATTTGCATACATAGGAACCCAGCAGCCTGGGTCCTGGGAACTTTCTCAGCACCCAGGTCACTCCGAGGTAGGCACATGTGGGTCCTAAGCAACCTGGAAAAGGCCTGAACCAGGGGGCTCCTGGGCAGGGGCGGAGCCAGGAATTGGAGGGAGCTGGGGGACCTTGTCCAGGCCTCAAGCATGGGGAAGGGGCCTAAGCTGCAGTCTGGCCTCCCTTTGTGGGAGGCGACCAGGCTGATCAGGGAGAGGCACCAGCCCCATCACCCCCACTGCTGCAGCCACTGCCAGTCCCACAGCCCCAAGGTGTTTTCATCCACACAGACACTAGTCCCTTCACCATGAGAAAATGACAACTTTCTTTAGGCTTTTTCAAATGTGTCTTTCATAGGATATGACATTTCTTTCTTTCTTTATTTTTTAATCCTCACCTGAGGATATGTTTCCATTGACTTTTAGAGTATATGGAAGAGAGAGGGAGAGACAGAGAGAAACATCAAAGTGAGGGGAACACTTTGATTAGTTGCCTCGTGCATGAGCTCTGACCTGGGCCCCAGCCAGGGAGAAGCCTGCAGCCTAGGTACATGCCCTTGATCAGGACCCTGTGGTCAGCAAGCCAGGCATTATCCACTGAGCCAAACCGGCTAGGGCAGGATATGACATTTCTTAGCCCTCCAGCAGCAGACTTTCATTTTCTTCTCCAGAAGTGTGGTATGGAAAAGCCCTAGATCACCTTTTTGGATTATTATACCCAAGTTACTAAGAATATTACCAGTGACACACAGGAAGGTTAGCCAATGAGCAGTCAGAAAATGTGTTTCCTCTGATCACTGGTTCCAAGTCTGAGAAGGCCTAAAGTCTCGAGGCCTGGGCAGGGACCCCCAGCTCTCTCCAATCGCTGACTCCACCCCTGCCCAGGCCCCAAGCCTCTGCCAGGCCCTAAGCCATCAGTAGGACATCCCCTGAGGGCTCCCAGGATGTGAGAGGGGGCAGGCTGGGCTGAGGGAACCCCCCCACCAGTGCACAAATTTCGTGAACCGGGCCCCTAATCCTATCTAATAAAAGAGCAATATGCAAATTAACCATCACTCTATCACACCCACCAGCCAATCAGGAGCAAGTATGCAAATTAATACCAACGAAGATGGCTGTGGCCACATAGTGAGCAGGAGGGAGGCTTGGGTTTCCCCAGTGATGGAGGAAGCCAAGCTTTCCACACATCCTGGCAGGCCCAGGCCTCCACTTAAGGTTAGAAAGTTTCAATTATAGAAGATAAATAAATCCCAACAAAAATGGCAACAGCCATGGAACTGGAGAGAGCAGGAGGCTAGGGTTGCCCCTGGTGATGGAGGAAGCCAAGTTTCTGCAGCCTTGGCCTGTCTAGCCTCTGCTTAAGGCTACCAAGTCTCAATTATAGGAGATAAATAAATCCCAACAGAAATGGCTGCAGCCACAGAGCGAGCAGGAGACTTGGCTCTGCTCCAAGCTACAAAGTTCCAATTGTATAAGATAAATAAATCCCAGCTACCAGGGCCTCTGCTTGGCTCGCTGGGGGCATGGCCAGCCTGCAAACCATCACAGGCCTCTTGCCCAGGCTGCCCCATGCCCCAAGGGAACCCCCACCTTGATCTGGGACACCCTTCAGGGTAAACCAGCTGGCCCCCACCCATACACCAGGCCTCTATCCTATCTAATAAAAGAGTAATATGCAGATTGACCATCACTCCAACACACAAGATGGCTATCCCCATGTGGTCAAAGATTCTGCCTCCATGTGGACATAAGATCCTGTCCCCATGTGGACACAGCAGGGGAGGGCAGTTGAGAGGGACCAGGCCTGCAAGGGAGGGCAGTTGGGGAGAACCCAGGCGTGCAGGAGAGAGCAGTTGGCGGGGGTTGGGGGGGACTAGGCCTGCAGGATAGGGCAGTTAGGGGCAAACAGGCTGGCAGGGGAGTGGTTAGGGGGTGATCAGGCTGGTTAGGGGCAATCAGGAAGGAAGGCAGGCGAGCAGTTGGGAGCCAGCAGTCCTGAATTGTGAGAGGGTGCAGCCTGGGCTAAGGGACAACCCCCCCCTTCCCCGTGCATGAATTTTGTGCACAGGGCCTCTAGTATGCATATAAGTTTCCTGGTTAATCTCTACCCCCTTTTCCCTCCTCCCATCTTCCCTCTGAAACTCATCAGTCTAGAGCAGTGAACTTTCACTCCTTGCTCTGGCTGTCCAAAAATGTCATAAGAAAGAAATGAGCTAGGAGGAGCTGCTTTGGCTCACTGACAAGTCCAAGAAAAGGGGGCTTTGGGGACAGGTTCAGGGGTTAGCCTGGGAGGGGATGCCACTGCCATTGCTCCACTGAGTCCCTTCGAGTTTAGGAGAGGGACACCTGTGGGGGAAGAAGAGGGCAAAGGGAAAAGCATGGGTATGCTCCCAGGAGCGAGAGCACGCACCACACTGGGTCCTTTGCTTTGAGGATTTTAAGGGCTGAGAGTTTAGGGGAGGTTTTAGGGGCAATCTCAATAGAATAGTCATCAGCTTTTCCAGGGTGCCCTTTCATGGTCATGGTCTCCACTGACTGGTCAGCCCCAGAATAAGGGTCACTGCAACTGGTCCTGGCATTGCCCACCTGGTTTGCTCCCTTTCTGGGCCTGGAGCTGAAACACAACTGAGGCCTATATGCTATCTCTAGGGCGGTGACCTTTCTGTATCTGACTGCAAATTGCTTGGCCAGTTTACTCAGCTGTCTCAGTTTCCCCATTCCAGTTGCCTAACTTCTTACTAGCCTGCCTCATTGGCAGACATCAATAATTAATTACAGTTGACTTTCTGGTATGACCTCAAAATCCTTTTGCACACAGCACCCGAGGGAGCCACTATCCATTGATCCGACATGGCGCTGTGTGAGATCTTTGCCCTGGCAATGAACTGCTAACTACAGATCAGGCCAGGCCAGTATGTAGTGACACCCACTGCCCCCACCCTCACACTACACTGCACGGGGGTGTGCTGCACAGGCCTCTCCAGATGTTCACAGCTCAAGGGTGAAACCCAGCCCTGACCTGTCTTGTCCATACAGACCTCTCTCCCTAGGGGACGAGATCACCTAAGTGGCTCACCACACTGAGCCTATGTGGCTTTTGACACTCTCACACCCTGAGTAACTTCAGATCAGACACTGACCTCTCCCGGCTACCCCATCAAACAGAAATGTCCCCAACCGTCAAACACTGTAGTGTCCAGAGTCTGTCCCTCTGTCCCCAGGGTTTCAATGCATGTGGGATGAGGGGCGTCTAGGAAGCATCACACACGTGGGACGCCGGGTGTGGGGTGCTCAGCCTGTGCCCAGGGCTTCTTGCTCTCCGGACTCTCATTTCCAGCTGGTGAAGCCCGTGCCCACACAACGGGCTAGCCTGCTAGCCTGCAACTCCCATGGCAGCTCTGGGGCGGGAGTGGGGCTTGAAGCGGCTGCTCGCCCTGCCTGCTGAGCCGCTAGGAACCTCCTGCACCCAGCTGCCTGCTGGGGTGGGACACGCTGCTCCACTCTTTCCAGCAGCAGCACCCTGCTCTCCAGCATGGCCCTGGAAGCCCACTCCACCCCACCCCACTCTCTGCCCACCACAGGGCTTTCTTGGGAGCCACACCCACTCACATACATCAGTGGGGAGGAGTCATTTTCTATGGCAAGTTATCAGTTGGGCTAATCAGATGGCTGCTGAGACACCTACACACAGCCAGTCCTTACCACCACCTGTGCCTTCTGCCTGCTATGTCGATTTTAGGTCTGAGAGGAGGTGTCCACATGCTCTCTCTCACCATGGGGCCAGGCACTCTGAGCACTTTGCTGCTGTATCTTCAGCACATTATAGGTGCTCAGTACACGTACACATGGTCTGACCAGCTGCAGGCTTAGTCCCAGGCCACCCTGCTACCCACCTCCCACCACTCCACAACTGGGGCCTCCTGGGAGACAGCCAGGGACCTCAGCCTCCTGCCCCTCCTGGTACCCTGGCTCCCATCTTGCTTGAGCCACAGGATGCTCCCACGAGCAGGAGCAGACCTCTTCTGTGTCTCAGACTTTGGCAGCATTGTCGCTAGTTCCTTTCACCCAAACAGTCTGGGCTGTCCAAACTCCCACCTGAGCAGCCAGCTGCTCGCCACCCAGACACAAAGGGTTGCCTGCAGCGTATCTGCCCTGAGCTGTAACCGGCTGTCAATGAATGCCGAGTCGGTGCGAGGCCCCGCACAAAGAATTCTGTAAATACCTCGGTGAATTCTGACATCGACTTTATTTTTATTTTTTATTAAATTGATTTGGGGGCAACATTGGTCAACAGGAACATACAGGTTTCAGGTGTGGGTTCTATGCTATAAGATTTGTATATTGCACCCTGTGCCCACCACCCAAGTCAAATCTCCTGTCACCTTATATTAGGACCCCCCTTTCCCTCAACACCTTCCCCCTGGTTTGTGCTCACGAGTTTCAGTCCTATATCCCACATATGAGTGAAATCATAGAGCTCTTAGCTTTTTCTGACATTTCACTTAGCATAATGTTCTCGAGGTCCATTCATGTTGGAACAAATGGCACTATTTCATCCTTTCTTATGGCTGAGTAGTAGTCCATTATGAAAAGGTACCACATCTTTATCCAGTCCTCCATCGTGGGACACTCTGGTTGTTTCCATGACATCAACTTTAAAAGCAGGAACTTTTACCCTTTCATCTTCAGTTTACAGACAAGAAAGCCTCCCAGAGGTTAATTAGCTTGCCCGGGTATACAGAAGGAGGCAGCAAACTGGGGCAGCCTTTCTGCTTTCAGAGCCGTGACCTCAAACCTCCATGCTGTACTGACTCCTTGAGATCCTCATTTCCAGGTTTTCTGCCAGCATCAACTCAGCCTGATAATGACTAATCTGGTTGACATCTATCTACTGACTCAGTCTCTGAATGCAGCCTAAAGCTCACCAAGAAATTCTGTGAAATCCACACCCTGAATCGCCCACTGCAGGACAGGCTGGAGAGGGGCAGGGCGCTGCCTGCACCAGATGGGGGAGGGAGGGGGAATTCGGAGGAGAGAGCCTGGCCCACTGACTCCATTTCCTCTACCACGAGCCTCTGAGGCAGACACTGCTGACCATGGGTGAGCTGTGCGTGTGAACAAGAACACATGGCAAAGCCCACTGAAGCCGCATTTAGATTAACTGCAGCTTGGCCTCTCCTCCTTCCACATACACAGCTGTGAACAGGAAGTGCTCTGTCCCTGGGCCTCACTCACCTGGTCCGGGCCAGCACTGGGTGGCTTTGCCCCGGTAGAGGAACTGGCCTCCCGGGCCAGGTCCCCAGGTGACTCCTATTGATGGAGGCTGGCTGCTCACTGATTGTATCAGTGTCACATGCTTCCAGACTCAGTGGTTGAGCCCAGGACATAGAATAATGACTCCATCGACCTAGGATGATGGGTCTGAGCTGCCAGGGGACCTTTGTCCCAGGTCTGAGGCCGCCGTGGTGGGCTCTGACACCATCCTGCTAAATGTCAATCCCAGCCCCAGGTTTAGGTGTTCTAGCAAAGGACCCTGGGGCCTGTTCGGGCCCCTCGCTTCCCTGGAACTATTTTTGGGGAAAATGGCTTTTGAAAGACCCTGGCACAAAGAACAGCCCAAACTTACAGTGACAGTAAATACCGTCATTACCTTTGGCGGGAGGAGCATCGGGGAGCCTCTGGGATGCTGATGTTCTCATTTGATCTGAGTGAGTTCAGGGGTGATTAGATTTGTACACACCCACAAGCTGTACTCATAAGATCTGTGTATCTGACTTTCAGTTACTCCTGAATTTGAAAAGTGCTCCAGGAATTGGAAGTCGTGTGCTGGGCAGGCCTTGTCAGCTTCTCCAGCCCCATGGCCTTTCCTCATGGGACCTCACTGGTCAGCACCCAGGACTGGTGAGGCCAGGCCTGTGTCTTGGCGTTGAGTTCTGTAGACCCTGGGACTCAGGCAGACAGCCTTGTGTCCCACCAGCCAGGAGAGGGCTTGGTTCAGTGTTCCCTCCACTAGGCCATTCTGCCTCTGGTACACAGGAGGTGGCAGTAACGTTCCCCGGCAGAGGGAAGTGCTCCTACGAGGCTTCTCTGACCATGACCCCAACTCAATCCCAGGAAAACTTAAGTTCTCTCTCTTTTGAGCTCCCCTTCCATCTTATTAATGTAATACACACCAATGGACCCACCTCCCAGAGTGAGCTTTGCACATCCCCATGAACTTGCGCCTCCCTGATACCCTTCCTTATCCTGTCCCTGGGGTCCCCTGCCCACTTGGAGGTGACCACTACCAAACGTCTGTACTTATCATCTTTTTGTTTCGATTTGTGACATATCCCACGTGTTCAGGTATCCGTTTGCTAAAAAGTGCCAGCTTATGTTTGAGGTCCAAGTGTAAGAATTTGTATCCCTCTGCAGTCTCAAAAACCCCATAAATCACACGATCATTTAACATACACCTATTTTGGTAACAATAACTAGGTGTTCCTATTACCAGTACCGGCCATCCTCAATAGATTGTGAGCTCCCCGAGGCCAGGGCTTCTCTTGGTTTTATCCCAACCCTAGACTAGAACCTGGGACTAGTAGGAAGCTCAGTAAATGTTAAATGCCTGCATGCTCTGGGGTCCCTGGAAGGCTCTGGCCGGCCATTCCTGTTCTGAGTGCATGACTTAAAGGTGCTGCTGCTGGCAGGGCAGTGGGAGCAGGGGCATTTGCAAGCAATGCCGTGATCAGAGTGTCCCCTTGCTAGAGGGGTTGCCTCCCTGGGCCTGAGCCAGGGCCCCCTGTCCTCCATAACTGAGCCAGCCTTCAGCTCACCCCTCAGGCCCACTGAGAGAGACACCCACAAGGTGAAAGCCATGATGTAGACAAAACTCACAGGCCTGGGGCAGGGGACCGGTTTTCTATTTCTGGTTCTGCCATTAATAAGCTGATGACCTTGGGCAAGTCACTTTGTCTCCTTCCTCATCTTATAAAATAGTTTGGACAGTGATAGCTAATCCTCCAACTACAGAACTCATCAGAATCACCTAGGAAGCTTAAAAGTGCAAGTCCCAGGTGCTGGCCCACAGGAATGGAGATAGTAAATGTGGAATGGGAAGTGATATATGCATATTTACATGATAATAAAAAGATAGTCAGAAATGCTTGCCTATGGTGAAAAAATTAATATGTAGACAGAGAATTATAATAATAAGCACTTCATACCCCCAGTTGTGCCACAGGCAACCACTTTTAATCACATTTTAGGTGGTTACTATCTTATTGCTAAATATTAAGTTCTTATTTTATCAACTCCAAACGTTATCCATTGTCTTCCTGCTATGCTAGCTGAGGGTTTAGCTCACTCGACCCACCCCCATCCCTATATAGTCCTGGTACTATTTCTGGAAGCTGCATTTTAATGAAAATCCCAGGGGATTCTAAGGTAGCTGGTCAGCCAGCCACACATAGAAAAACATTGATCAGTTGCTTCCTGGATGGGGATAGAGCCTACAACCTGGGTATAAGCCTTGACTGGGAATCGAACCCGCTATCTTCTGGTGTATGGGATGATGCTCCAACCAACTGAGCCACACTGTCAGGGCCCTCACACCATCTCTTAAGCCCATGGTTCTCCTGTCAGCTTCTGGATCCTTTCCCCACCTCTGGGAGCACAGAAAGGCTGGGAGCCATGCTGGCAACCACCCGATCGGGGTTTGTGGTGGGTGGCACTGCCTTGCCCTGTCATCTTGCTACCCCTTCTCACAAAGTGTCACCTCCATGCCCCACTTGGACAATTAGGATGAGCAGATTTGTCCTTTAGGGACTGGCATCGTTCTGGCTCAAGCAGATTGCTGAGCATCTGACTTCTTTATAACCACCAAGGAGAGGTGTATGCAGACACCAGCACATACAGAAATGAGAATGCACAAACTAAAGCTAATGCAACAAGGATGAGCTCACAGGCGGAGAGTGAGAGAAGGCAGGCACAAATACACATGCAGACTCCACCTGCACCAAATTTAAAACCAGGCTAAACTGGAACACAAAAACACCACAGAAATGCAACAAAACCAGCCAGAATTATCTCCTGGGACAGAGGGGGTTACCTTTGGGGCTGATGGCCTGGTGATGTTGTGATCTGAGTAGCTCCGCTGCACAGGTGTGACAACCTGAGCTGTGCCCTTATCATTTGTACACTCTTCTGAATGTACTTTTCTTTACACGTGTTCCCAATAAAGACAAGAAAAACCAAACACCTTTCCTTCCTCCCAGTAAACAAGCCCTCCCTTAGGATGGGCCCAGGGAGACAGGCGAAGCCAGAACTAGGTCTGGTCTCGGTGGCCCGCAGTGGAGTGGGGAGGGGTGCTGTCCAGACCCATACCCTGCAGGTCACCATGTATTTCAGGGTTCCGGCCTGTTGCCCCACAGAGTGCAGTGGCCTGCTGGGTCAAGGCAGCGGCAGAAAATGAGGCCCAAGCATGTCCCCTGGGAAGGGTGATGAGACACTAGCCAACTAAGACTTGAGCACCATCTTCTCCACCTGCTAGCAGGCAAGCTGTCCGGGGGGATGGTGGGCTCTGGGCCCCCTGCCAGCCTCCCCAGGCTGCTGGCCAGCCCAGTGTAAATATTATTACCTCCCACGCATCTGAAGGACGTTAATTATTAAAACACATGCCACCCAGGGTAGTGCACTGTAATTAGGTTCAAATTAAATTAGCATCCTCTTGTAATTATGACATCAATAACCACTCTTGAGGCCCCAGTTCTCCAGTCGTTCCATTATTTCCCAACATAGGCTAATGCAAGAAAAGGGTCCACTGACTCCCTGGGACGTGGAAATAATCAAACCAATAAATAAAGCGGAGGCAGCTACGCAAGCCTTTCCCTACTGCTCACTGGCAGGGAGGAGGGTGAGGGGGGCCACCAGGGAGGGCTCTCGCTCTCAGTACTTCCCTGGTGGCCCTGCTGCGTCAGCCTGCAGAGACCAGAAATCCCAGAGCCTTCACAGACCAGCAGCGTTTCTACCGGCCATCTGTTAGCCCAACCCAGCCCTCCTCCTGGACCGCTTTGCCAGCCATTGGGCCAGGGCCTCAGCCTGTCCGGGTGCACCGCCCACTGCTGTGGCTTGTTATAAATGTGTTGGCATCTGCTGCCTCCTCCACACCTAGAATGGACATGACCTTGGCACTCGCTGAACCCAACACTGTCCTGATGGCTGGATAGATGGATAAAGAAGTTGTGTTCAAAGAAATTTTGTTGTTCAAGTGCGAAGGAGGAGGATGGGGGCGCAGAAGTCCTGACACCAAGGAGGTCTGTAATTCTTGCTGGGGAAGGACCTCTGGAGAGGTTTTGGGCGTTATGTGGGCAGGTGCTGCTTGATGCTCACGAGCTTCATTCAACTATGGATGCACCTGCACTCGGAGTGCCTCAAGTCCTGCACCTAGGGTGTCTGGTTTGCCTCACCCCAGTCCCTGCCCTGCCCAGGACAGACCTAGGAACTCAACAGACGTGGCCCAGAGAGGTACATGGGGTGGGGGACAAAATCAGACCAGTGGCAGCAGCACCTCCAGAACTTTGTCTGAATCAGCCTGGGGAAAAAAAGGCAGTAAGGAATGGGGAGGTTCAGGCATCATTCAATTGGAGAACCAGAAGGTTTATTTTGGTGCAGTGGTAACCAAGGCAACTATTAGGATGGTGAGATGATTTCAGACCCTTTCACAAAAGAGTGGGTTGGCATCTTGCCCCCCCAAAATTGTGCTCAAGTGAATACACACTGTGTGGCCCACCAGGAGGTAGAGAAATGGGTGAGATGGCATTCTCATCTCCATGATGGCTAGAAATAAAGTGGGAGACCATCGCGAGAGGCGGCTTGCTGCTGGGAGGCAGGACAGTGTCTCCAGGAGTGGGGACAGATGGAGATTCACACAATTCTTCATCTAGTTGACTTCTTGGGCCCCCTAAGGAGCTGGTGCGAGGAGCATAGCCCTTGTTATAATCCACCCAGAAGGGCTGCAGACAGAAACATTGAGTCTGTGCTGACTCAACATCTCTCTCCTCCTCCTCTCCCCCACCGTCCTCCTCACTCTCACTGCTCCCTTTTAACTAGAGTGCACCCCGAGTACTGAAAAGACATTAAATTTGTGTTGTTGTTGTTGTGTGTGTGTGTTTTTTTTTTTTTTTTTTGCCTAAAACAGGAGTTCTGGGAACACTCCAAGTGAACCTCGAGCCTGAACAAGTGGATATAGAGGCAGAACTGCCAGGAGCCAGAATTTTCAGGCCCCAGAATCTCTGGTATAAAAATGAGAGGTGGCCCAGCTGGTGTAGCTCAGTGGTTGAGCGCTGACCTATGACCTAGGAGGTCAGGGTTCCATTCCTGATTAGGGGGCATGTCTGGGTTGTGGGCTTGGCCCCCAGTATGGGGCCTGCAGGAGGTAGCCAATCGATGATTCTCTCACATCGTTGATGTTTCTCCCTCTCTCTCTCTCTCAAATCAATAAAAAATATTAAAAAAATAACAAAAAACAAGAGGCAGCTGCCCAGACAATGTAGCTCAGTGGTTGAACATCGATTGACCTAGGAACCATGAGGTGACAAGTTCGATTTCCAATGAGGGCACATGCTTGGGGTTGCTGGCTTGATCTCCATTAGGGGGCGTACAGGAGGCAGCCGATCAATGATATTTCTCTCTCACTGATGTTTCTATCTTTCTATCCCCCATCCTTCCTCTCCCTCTAAAAAAAAAAAAAAAAAAAAAAAAAAAATCAATAAAATAATATTTTAGAAATTGAAATAAAAACGAGAGATGGCTAGCCAGGCCCCAACACCTACACTGACTTTCCCCAAGACCAAGGATCAGTTTTCATGGCAGCTGGCACCTCACCAGATCTGAAGGTGGGCTGCCAGGAAGCAGTGCCAGCACCTTTCACAAAAGTACAGTCCTGGGAAGGGCAGGTCAGGAGTGGGGGAAGGGAGAACAGACAGATCCCTAGACACTGTGGATGGCAGGGAGTGATCACCCGTCACACAAACACCTGCTTGCTCTCCCTGGCAGGCCCCTCACTATACCACAGTGGCTGCCCTCGGTTGCTCTGCTCCCCTGGGGGCTAGCAGTCCCTGGGGTTTCTGAACTGTGTGGCCAGCTCTACCTTGACGACTGGGGGACACTGTTAGGTCAAATGGAGCAAAAGATAATCACCTGGAGACAGGCACTCCTCGGCCACGGCCTCTGGAGCACATTGACCTTCAGCTCCATCTCCAAAGAACGGACGGCGGAGGGAGCTGAGCGGGGACCAGGGCCCCCAATCTTGCCCATGCCATGCCAGCCTGTCTGGTGCTAGCTATTCCTCCTGTTGCCCAGAAGAAGAAAGTCGCCTCATGTCCCTCAGCGAGTCCCTTCTGGCCCTTGTGGGGCCCTGGCAGGACTGAGCCTGTCCTGTCCTCTGTGCACATGCTGCTCCATCTCTAAGGTCCTTGAGGGCAGCCATGTGCAATGTCCAGAATGATGAGTCAGAGGAGGAGATCTGCAGCCTTCTGCGCATGCCGAGGTGCCAGGTGGTGCCCACCATACCCTTGGGGCTGCTCAGAACTTGGGTGAACTGCCCAGCTCCCACTAACAGGCATGCTCCTCTCCACGACCAGCCTCCACGATGAGTGAAAATAAAGGGAGAGACCCTGGTGAGAGCAGGCTTGCCTGATGGGACAGGCAGCATCTCCAGGAGTGAGGAGACATGTCCAATACACTTCTGCTGACTTCTTAGGCCCCTTAGAGGTCTGGGCGTAGTCCTGGCTAGGTTCCTGGGAGTGTGGCCAGGCATGTGGTGATCACCCTGGAGCCACCAGAGCTCAGTCTCCTGGCTCTGGGCTCCACCATGACCAACAAGGGCTGCAGACAGCATGTACTATTTTATTGGGCCTCAAAAGCTTTAAATACAGAAAAGGAGAGGGCGTGCTGGCATTTGAGAATGGACGTATTAGAGACATCACATGATCAATAGCTGGACAGAGCTGGGAAGAAAGGCAGTCTGGGATAGAAGTGGGGTGCTCTCTGGCAGCGGGCCTCCAGTGCCAAGATCACAAACCCTTTAGCATGAAGTCTTTCATGTTTCTTCCTGATTTGAAGACAATTTTTAAAAAACCATAACCCCCCCATCCAAATAAAAACAGGAAATCAGCTGTCAGCTGGGAGAGACTGGACGGCAGCGCCCATCATCTCAGAAGACAGGCTCTTCAGAGCCTCAGGCTCCCTGCACCCCACCCCCAGCCCAGATGCTGCCCTGCAAGGCATTTCCACACATTGAAGCAAAGCTGGACCCACTCTACGCCCCGATCTGGGGTCTGGAGCTGAAACACCCTCCTGGCAGAGGAAGAGGTACTGTGTGAGGGATGCTGGGGCCGGACCCGATTCCCTGCTTAGCGGCTGTAGCCAAACTCATCTGCGTCATCGGCTCGGAAGTCTCCGTAGCGCCACAGGTTCAACTATAAGAGAACAGAAAATGGCTCGTCAGGGAAGTGGGATCTGCTGGAACCCCGGATGGTCAAGCCCCCTCTCTCAGTACCCTCTGGGTTGTATGCTCCTGAGGGGAAAACTCACCCTGGCGCTCTTGGCTGACTCCTGGGCATTCAGGTATTCTGTGATCTGGAGAGAGAGAAAAAGGGAGTGATTAAGATGAGCGTATTCACAAGTGGGCAGCCAGAATGACCCTGTCAGATACCCAGGTCAGGGCCACGTCACCGCCCAGCCCAATGGATCCCTAGCTCCCTCACGAGTAAAAGCCAATGTGCATGCCAGCTGTTTCCCAGCTCCACACTGGCTGTCCCATCTGCCTGAGTTTCTCCCCATCTCTGGCCCACCTGGCTACTATCCTGCCCTCTCAAGTCTTTTATAAAAGTATTGCCTTCTTGGTAGGGGAAAGTGGCTGGGTGGGAAGTGATCAACCAAAGAACTAGTATGCATATATGCATGACCCATGGACACAGACAATAGGATGGTGAAGGCTTGGGTCTGGCTAGTAGAGATTAATGGGGAGGAGGGAGAAAGAAAGGGGACATATATAATACTTTCAGCAATAAAGATTTTTTAAAAAAGCATCACCTTCTTAAGGCCTCCAATGACCTCATTTAAAATTATAACCAGTCCAACTAGTCTGCGTTCAGTGGTTGAGTGTTGACCTACGAACCAGGAGGTCACGGTTTGATTTCCAGTCAGGGCACATGCCTGGGTTGTGGGCTGATCCCCAGTCAGGTGTGTGCAGGAGGCAGCCAATCAATGATTCTCTCTCATTTGATGTTACTATTCTTCTTTCCCTTTCCCTTCCTCTCTGAAATCAATAAAAATATATTTAAAAAAATTATAACAGCCCCTCCCACATACTCCTAATTCTCTTTACTTTAAAATGAAAACCTTTTATCTTATTTTATTTTGAAAGGAATGGTTTTTATTTATTATTTTTTAATTGAATTTATTGAGGTGACACTGGTTCAACGTACAACTCAACAAAACATAATCTACACACTGCACCATGCACCCATCGCCCAAAGCAAAGTCTCTTCCATCCCCATTGCCCCCACTTTGCCCACCTCCACCTAGCCCCACCCTTCCCCTCTGGCTATCACCACACTGTTGTCTGTGCCATGTGTTATATATGTATGTGTGTATATATACATGTGATGGATTTGGGCTTAATCCTTTCACCTTCTTTCATCCAGCACCCCAAATGCCTTCCCCTCTGACAGCTGTCACTCTGTTCTATGTGTCCATACCTCTGGTTCTATTTTGTTCATTAGATTCCACATGTAAGTGAGATAATACGTATGTGCCCTTTACTTATATTTTCTCCTTTTTGGTGCATGTATCTTCTAACATTCTATTTCACTGACTTATTATATCTATTTTTATTGCTCATCTCCTCATGCTTGAACATAAGCTCCACAGGGGAGGGATACTGTCTCTTGTTCACTGAGATACGTAGACACTCAATAAATGTTTGCTGAAAGAATGACTAGATGAATCAATGAACACGTTAGGTGTTTATGTCGGGGCAAAGGAATTTTGTAGACACCAGAGACATTATGGGTAGTTTTGTATGGGTGACACTAAGATCTCTGGTTCTACAGGGAAACAAGTTGACCCATCAGAGCAATCTCAGGACACTGGGGATTTCCAGGGGGAGGACTAGAATTAGGCCCCTCCTGTCCAGAGGAGATATAGGAGCAATTCACACTGGGGTCTTTTTCCAAATGAGTTTTCAACTTGTATAAGCGGTCCAGGGAACCACACACTGCTGAAACATTACACAGGGAGAGAAGAAAGGCAGACGGGCTGGGGAGTTGGGAAAGCAAGGAACAGGTCAAGACAGAACATAGGTTTCAATCCTGCCACCCTCTTCCTTCCTCTTGGAGGGAGTGTGGAGGGCATGAGCTGGCCCCAGCCCATCCCTCAAGGCTGGTTTGTCCCGGGATCTCAGCTATGGCTTAGTGAGAAGCTGGGAGGACTCTGATGAGTAGAGTCCTCAATGGAAGGGGCCGCTAGTTCTCTGAACAAGATTGTAATGATCGACACCTGAATAGTGCAAGCCGGGTCCCCAGGTGTCAGCCCCATCTTCACGGCCCAGTAAGCTCTCATCTCATGAAAGGGAGACTCAGGCCAGCTCCAGGCCCTGGGCCTTTGCAAACAGGCTGGAGAGTGTTGTGGCAGAGTGCCCTCGGGCCCCTTGGCACTGCCGCCTGGCTCTGGGGCACTGAGTGCTAGGGGCTGGTTGTGGACTTGGAAGTTGTATGTTAGAGAAAAGGAAGTGAGATGGGTGAGAAAGCAAGACAGGCTTTGACCCTTTCCATGCCACCCCTGGAAAAGCTTTCTGTCCTGTCCTGGGGGTGCATGCACAGGGAACTTTCCGCTCTAGTTTGCAGCTGCATTCTCAGCCAAACCTGCAGCCAATTAATTTGGGATGTAATTAGCTTTTTTTTTTTTTTTTTAAAACCCCAACAAACTGAAATCCATTATCTTTCCCCAGCAGGAACAGCAGGATGGTGGGTTCCTGCTCCCTCCCTGGCTCTTGGCGCAGTCCCCGGTCCCCTCTGTGACGACAGTTGAGACACTAGGGGCCTGCCCCCGCAGTGGTGCCCACCTCCGCATCACATACCACTTTCTGGAACTGCTTCTCCTTGCGCACTTCCACCATGACCAGTCCCTCCTTCACCAAGCCCAGCCCCACGTCCCCCTTGGAGTCTGCAAACTGCAGGGTGACGTGGGGGCAGCTGGCACTCAGGTGCTCCACGTTGAGCAGGCACTGGGTATTCTGGATGTCCCGTACCACGCTGTCCACAGCGTCTGTTCGAGCATCCTCCTGGAGCAGAAACACCCAGGGTAGGGGAAGAGGGGAGCTTGAGCAAAAGCTGGCCACCTGGGCCCCAAGTCCTGGTCCTGGTCCTTCAATAAAGTCACCCGGCAGGGTGCCTGCAGCTCATGGCTCACTCAGATCCTACTGAGGGAGGAGGCAGGCTCTGGACAGAAAGTGTCTCCTCTCCTTTTGTTCCTCTCCACCCCTCCCCTCCAAGCCTATCTGCATCCTTCTCATCCCATCCTTCTCCCCTACCCACCTGCTGTGTCTCTGAAGACATGTGGCTTTTCTACATAGCACAAGAGCCTGGACCTGCTGCCCAGGCCAGACCACTCCCACCGTGGCTGGTCTTGCTCTGGCAGTGACTTCCCAGTCCCTACCTCTCTGCCTTCACTGCCATCTCAGGGTCTCTCCACGCTCAGGCCTCCCCATCCCCACTGACTGCCCTGGATCTAATCTGTCAACACCGAATTTTCCTGCTGTTTCTCCTCTGTCCTGCAGTCATTTTGTGAAAAGTTAGAAAGTCTTCTATGGTGCTGACTCCTACCCTACATCTGCCCCCCAGTACCCTGCATCTGGCAGCTGCTCTAACCATGCCTTTCAGCTGGCTCTCGCTGAGCCCCAGGGGCCTGTTCCAATCATGCCTTCAGATGCCCCTCACTCTGAGAGCCCTAAGGACTCCTGGAGGCTGAGGCCACAGGCCCCTCCTCCACCTGCCCAACCGCCCTGGGGCGCTGGAACTACAGTTGGGAGTAGTGCGCCTGCAGCCCTGAGCACAGTCTTCCTCTCAGGGGACACAGTCACTTCAGGCTTTTCCATATCTGCAGACCACGCTCGTACACCTCACCTCCAGGTTTAAACTCAAATCTGCGACCGAGTCTCATCTTGCTTTCTACACTGCATGCTAGAAGGCAGCCTGGAGCTCCCACAGCCTCTAATTTGCCCCTTCTCACATTTCTTATCTTGGCCAGCAACAGACCCACATGTAAAAACCCATCTTCGCCTCTGGCCCTCCCCAGCCCCATCTCCTGCTCTGATGGTGCTCGGAGATTGGCTTTTCTCCCCAGCCCCACTTGCACGGACCTGGTTTGGTCACCATTGTCCCTTGCCTGAATATTCAATGCAGGTGTGTTCCAACAATTCCTTACAGTCTCCTTCCCTGTTCTAGAAGTAACTTTCAAAACCAGATTTGACCATATCAGACTTCTGGTGACAATCATGCCACACTCCTCCTGCCCATAATACACAGAATAAACTTGATCCCCAGACCCCGACCTACTTTTCCCTTTCCTTTTCCTGACACTGCCCACAAGCCCCAAGGGCCCGCTGTGGTCTACTAGTTTTTGCCCCAGTGTACCTGGCCATGGGCCTACCCATTCCTACAAAGTAGCTCAAGTGCTCTGATGCCACCACCTCTGGCACCTTCCCTCAACTTCCTCAGTCACTCCCATTTTTGAGTCCTGTTACTAAGAGACCACCCAATGTTTCCACTCCTGTCAGTCTGTAAGGGCTGCAGGAGTGGCTGAGTGTCTCTAGACAGTCCCTTTCAAAAGGAGAGAAGATGCATCGACTCACATCTTGGGGCACCTGGATGAAGGCGAAGGCATACTCCGTGGCTTGAGCTGGCAGCACACGCGTACTGAAGGCAGGTGGCAGGGTACCCAGGCGGGTGGATGGTAGGATCTCTCTCTGCAGAGGGCACACCAGACCAATAGCATCACACACTTGATGATCCCTTGTTCCGAAAGGACAACTCCTATGGCCAGACCTCTGGGTGTTCTGATGGAGGGACTGTCCACTAGCCCACGACTCTAACAGGGGGACTGCCCGCTGAGCCACTTCAGTGAGGCCTTGGGAGAACATGGCCTGCTGGCACCTGCAATGGGCAGCTGTGGCTCACACACCGTTAACCCTGGGCCTGGTGTGGGCACACTTGTTGGTTCCCACCAATGTAATTTGATAACTGGACTCGAGTCGCAGCTTTTCTTTCTTTCCAATGCCTTCCCCTTCAATGGGCTCCCTGACCACTCCTCACAGGCCAGGGGCGCTGCGGCTGGGAGAGCTCACCAATACGAGGGTCCGACAGTGCCCTGGCTACATGTGCTGGCCAAGCCTGGAAGGACCTCTTCTCTGGTGGATACCCAGGTGGTTAATTGGGTGTATGGCCCAGTTCTGGGCTTTCTGCTCACTGACCCTCAACTCTAGTCCTTGAGTAAAGTGGGCAGCCACAGCCACAGCTCAGGAACCACACAGCCTGAGCTGCAGCGCTCTCCCAGGCACTCTGCCACCTCGGGACTGTCCCTCCCAGCAAACCTCGGTTTTGGATGTGCTGGACGTTAGCAGATGGGGACAAGCACATGTTGAGCATGCAGACCAGTTACTGAGTGTGGAGGGCCTTCCTGGGCCCTCTCTTCAGAGGCAGGGCAGAAGAGGAAGCGTGGGCATGGCTGGGCACTTAGAGACCTATGGGTGCAAACAGGCCTCTGCCAGTTTTGCCCGGTCACTCAGAGGTCACGGCCTGTCACACAAACAGTAGATGGCCCTGACCTAGGGAGCTACTGTGTTGAATGGCCCCAATCTTGTCCAGCTCCCGGCCCCCCACTCACGTTGCCGTAGTCAATGTAGAAGACGTGCACTTTGGCAGGAGACTCGACTTTCTCGACTCGGGCCCGGTACCTGCAATGGCATCATGGGCAGAGCTCAAGGAACAGCCCCGAGGAGTCAGTCTCCCTGGAGCCCTGGTGATGGCAGGGCATCGCACTTCCCTGCCCAGGGGTCAGAGAGCACACCCATGGGTCACAGCGGACAGGACTCAGACTCCATCGAGGCATTCTGGTCACCATTTAATGGAATCAGAGCATAGCTGGGAGAGAGGGAGGGAGAGGGCAGCACGTGAAGCAGATTAATGTGTCCTTGGGGCATAAAGCAACAAGACTAATGACTAGATTGATGTCTGCTGCTGTAACTCAGCACACTAAACAGCAGCTGTAATTAGCCGGCAGAAGTGTCTGGGAGGCCGCAGCAGGGAACACATCCAAGTCACTTCGTCACCCTGGGAGGGCCATGGGCCCTACCCTTGGTAGACCAGACGTAAGTGACCTTGCAGCCTGTGGAGGCTGCTGCTCATGTCCCAGACAGTTGGGGTGGAGGCTGGGTGGCTGGCCTGGGTTTACTGAGACATCATTTTTCCTGAGTGGGGTGACGGGTGTGTCGGAGAGCCCCAGACAGGTAGGACTCGCCCAGCAGAGTGAGGAGAGAGAGGAGGAGCACACTTCTGTAATCTGGAGGCTGGCTGACTGCAGGAAAATCAAGGCCCAGATGGCCTCTGGGCAATAAAGAGGGCTACCCTGGGGAGGTGGCCAAGGTCAACGACACCCCAGTGGACACCAGGCTGCAGAGGCAAATGTCTGGTCTAGCCGGTGGCTTGAGGACAGACTGGCCCTGGCTCCTGCTGCCCTGCTTGGGCCCAAGTGGCTTACCATTCTCCATCTACAAATTTGGCAATGCAGAATTCTCCCCGGCGCGGGGCGTAGGAGCCCTCGACAGGAGGGTGGCTGGCGATGTCATTTCGCATGTTCTCCATTAGCTTCTCCAGCTGGGTGCCTGATGGGGAGGAAAAGAGTGAGACCAGGGTGCCAGTTCTTTGAAGGCTCATTCTGGCTGGGGAGGCAGAGGAGCCTGGGCGTTGGTAGGGTGAGGAATTCTGTAGAGTTCTGCAGCACTGACTCGTCCCCACCCCTCTCTGCTCCAGGTTTCATGCTGTTTTCAAAGGCAGGATGGCGACTTGGTGACTGTGGAGCCCGTGGGAACACTCTTGGGCTTTGGGGAAGGAGGTGGAGAATGTAAGTGGACATGGAGCGAGGCCAAAGCCAACCAACCTTCTCTAGGATGGGAGCTGGCCACCCTGCAGCCCATTCCTACAAGAGCTAGTCCTGGCTTGGGCCACAGAGTGGTGACTGACCACACCCACGCTCTGCAATGTCTCCTAGGGGCTAAAGTGGAGATAAAGATAAGTTCCATACAACCCCGGACAAGGAAAAGGCCTGGGAGTCTAAGCCATAAAAGATGGAGAGCAATTCTGGGACAGGATGCAGTCTCAGTGTATTCAAGTTTGGCCACTCTGACTAGTCACTCTGTGAGACACATGCTGAACTGAACTCCCAGTGCTGTCAGGTTAGGATTCTTTCCTCCCATCCCAGTTCAGTGCCCTCCTCAACTTGGGGGGCGGGGTGGGGGGAGGTGAAGAGGAGGAAGGGAGGGGGCTCTTCTCCCCTGATTATCTTTCCTGAACACTCTGACTCTGAGGCTCTGCTGCTTGCCTGTCTTTTATTTTCCAGGTTTAGGAACACCCAGGATCTTCTCAGGTTCCTTTCCAGCTGCCTCCCACTTGCTAAGCCAGCATCAGTCCCCAGTGGCTTCTCCTTTACATCCCTCCTGGCCTTGATTCTAGGTCTGCATCAGACCTGTTGTGCCTGCTTTGCTCTCCAAGGTCAAGGTGGCTGGATGCATGTGGATTCCTCTTTTCACCTTCAGGGCCCAAGGCACCACTCACTATAACAGATGCCTAACACGTGTCGGCTGCTGGTACACTTGTCAGTTGGCCTTACAAGTTTCCTGTCTGAGTTTATGTTCCTGCCATACATGGTGAGCTCCTTCGGAGCACAGACCAGAGCTCCCTTAGTTGTTCACTCTTGCAAGGCCCAGTAGAAGCCCTAACACCTCAATGTCTCACTAATTCAGCTGCATTGAGGATGACCTCTGCATATGCACATGGGGAGGTCTGTCCACTTTCGGACCTCTGCACAGGCCACTGCCTGACTGCTTCAGAACAGGGGCTTTTAGGATACAATGCCCTTCCTCCCACGCAGTGGTAAACACTCAAATTCTCCTGAGATAGTGTTCCTTGCCCAGACAGTAAAATTTCAGGGACTAAGGAGAAGCCTCGATAGAAGACAGTTCCTCTTATACTTGGTCTATTTTTATTTTTTTGCTCCAAGGCAACAGAAAGCAGACTTTGTCTCCTCAAATAGGCAAAGCCCTCTGGGAGGTCTTTAGACAGAGACCTGGGTGGTCATTTAAAGCTAATGAAAACGCTTTCATCATTTCATCCGCTCCTTCCCGAAGGCAGGGTCTAATTAGGAGAAGGGAGAGAGGATGTCCCCAAGAGGGAGTGAAAAGTTGCAGAAGAGGGGGCTGTGCATGCTGAGGTTTATTTTCCTGCATTTCATGGAGCCACTGGAGGACAGGCTTTTCTCTGGAGCCCACCACAACTCTCCAGGCAATGTGCCATGAAATGCTCACTCCCTTCTCTAATATTCCAAGAAGACACAGTTTCCTCCCTCATTCTCTGTCTTTATTTTCTGCCTTGGCTACTGCTTACTGCAGCATCATGGCTCCCTAGGGCTGACAGAGACAGCTGGTGGGGTATGGGGTGGAGGTGGGGGTGGGGAACGGGGGACAGGAAGCCTCTGAGATTAGAGACTAACTGGTCAAAGGCCTTTAATCCTCAAGCTCTGTCCCTGGGAGACTTTAGGGTCTTGGGCGGGGTCTAGTTGGCGCCTGTGCTCAGGAACACTACCCCTTCCGGGCCACGCAGACCAGGAGGCTGGGTCTCTCTTGGCTTCATTCCCAAGGCAATGGCTGGTCCAGCTTCCACCAGGATGGCAGCTGACCTCAGAGAACCTGATCTAGCTTGGCCGGTATGGCTAAATGGTTTAGAGCATCGGTTCATGAACCCAAGGGTTGTGAGTTTGATTTCCGTTCAAGGTCACATACCCGGATTGCAGGTTCAATCCCTGCCCGGTCAGGAGACAACCTATTATCTGTGTGTCTCTGTCACATAGATGTTTCTCTCTCTCTAAAAACCAATGGGAAAAAATATCTTCTGGTGAGGATGAACAACAGGAAAAGAGAACTTGATCCTGAAGGCTCATCAGCTCCATTCTTGCCCCTCGCCACTAACCCCCTCCCAAGTATAGCTCAGGTTCAGGACTCGAAACTGTCAGTTTTCCTTGGCGAAATGACATTAGCACAAAAGCAGCTGCCTAGGAAATATCATTAGAGAGGAAGTGGCTGAGACGAAGCTTTTGATTTGGAGTGGGCCTGGGTGGGCTGAGGGGCTGAGAAGAGCTGCATCCTGTCACCCAGGGGACCGCCCTCAGTGCCAGTGACATCTTCGGTCCTCTTGGCCTTGCAAGGATCAGGGTCCTTGGCCCTAGAGGCGGCTCTAAGAACCCTCTCCTCTGCCCTGGGTGGCAAGGAGAGGGAGTCAGGTTACAGGAAGTGGAGGTGGGAGGCTGGGCTGAGGTCTCTGCCTAGGAGACCCTGGCCACAGGGGACGGCACTGGAGAGCAGGAAGGAGGAGGATGGAGACTGAGAGTCCTTTAGAAAGACCATCTGGGGTGGACTTCCCTGGTGTGCCTCCTGTTTCCATGGCAAATGGCTACCACTCAGGGCTGTGGTAACTCTAGAGGAGAAACCCCAGCAGAGACAAGCCCACACTCCCCTCCTCCACCTGCCTTCCCAGGAAGCTGAGGGGGAGAGGGCTGGGAGATGCCAGTTCTTGCTTCCTGACCACATAGAGACAATCTGTTCACTGCTTCCTGAAAGGCTCTGAGGGCTACAAATCCTCATGCCCAGCTCAGCCAGGGATGCCTGGAGCAAAACAATTACCTAAGAGTCTCAGAGCACCACCCAGACAAAATTGGTTACCTCAGCAGTCCTCAGAGGACCTGCTCGGCCCGCCCAGGCCAGGGCGCACTTGCAGGTCATGCAATGAGCGACGCTGAGGCCTGGGGACAGGGCAGTAGGGGAGGGCCCTGGAGGCGGCTGGAAGAGCCAGAAGCTGAGGCAGCGCTGCCTGGGCTGGGCCTAAGCACTCACCCGTCTCCACATCCTGCACGTAGAAATGCAGGTCATCAGTGATCTCAGTCACGAACACTGGCTTATATGAGGCCGAGCGCTCCTTCTCCTCTGGCACGGGTGGCACCTCCTCCACAGGCTGCTCCTCGTAGTGTGCCCAGATCTGCGTGTGGCCAGCAGAGGGGAGGAGGGGAGGAGGAAGTGAAGTGAGAAAGGAAACCAGGAAAGGGACTTTGAGGTACATGGGTCACCCCAGGGCGAGTGAATGTGGGGGACACCACGGGCACTCGTGGCACTGGGCTGCCCCTGGAACCCTCCTACTTCTGGGAGAAGTGGGGAAGAGTGCTCTTAAGTGCTTCTGATCCAGTGGCTCTCAACTTCTGACAGGCATCAGAGCAACTGGGGAGCTTATTAAAAATGCAGGCGCCTGGGTCCCTTGCATGCCTACCAAAGTAGGATGTTCTAAGGGTCCCGAGAAAGTAGAATAGCGCAGGCTCTGGCAATTCTCATGCACACTAACAGGACCTCGGCCCTTGAGTGGTTCTGGGTGCCCCACTCACTCCCCATCCCACTCTGCAGGGTCACTCTGAGTGTCACAGGGCCACTGGCACTCCTGAGGCTCTGCAAGTGACAGCCCTGGGGCGTGGAGGAGAGGGCTTGTCGCTGTCAAGAATGCCTCTTCTCAATTCTTATCTCAAGCAGATTGCTCTGAGCCAGCTCAGAAGTGGGACTACTTCTTCCATCTTCCTCTTCCCTTCCTTCCCAGCCCTGACCTGTCAGGGAAGCAGAAGCTCAGATGCTGATGCTACGTGACAGTGCATCAGGTCCAATCCTGCGGCCAGGAGATTATCCCAGTAGCGAGGCCTGTCAGCGCAGGGAAAGGAGGTGGCTTTCAACTGAGCAGGGGGAAAAGGTGGTGAGGGACTGCGAGGACTGGACCACACGGCCCCACAGACAAACATACAGGAGCAGGGGTGATCAAAGAACTAGCCAAAAACTTACATGCTTACTAGGTGCCAGGAGCCATTCTAAACATTCTCCAAGTATGAAATCACTTACTCCTCACAACAACCCTTTGAGCAACGATGAACACGACCCCCTTTACAGAGGAAACTAGGCACATGGGCTTGTTAGGAGTAGTAGAACTAGGACTTGAACACTGGTAGGCTGGCGCCGAGTGCTCCCAGAGGCTTTTGCCTTTGACTGGGCCTCTGGAGACAGCAGGCAGCACTGAGCAGTGGGCTCTAACTTTGGTCAGAGGTGCCTTCTCTGAGTCTCCTCTCCTTCCCTGGTCAAAGTCAGACCCATGATCACCCGCTGACATGCGGATTCCTGGATGGCATCAGGAAGCAGCTGAGGACAGGAACGCTGGACTTACTGAGCCCCGCTGGGTCACAGCCACGGAGGCCAGACTCCTGTCTTTAATGTGGTACAAGTGTGTCCTCCCACTAGAGGGCTGGCATGAGCAACAGGAACCATCCAAGCCCAGGGTGGGGGAAGGAGTGGCTGCCAGTGAAAGGAATTCTAAGGACAAAATTAGGCAGGTCTAGAGAATAAAGAGGGCCCAATGGGGGAGGAATGCATATGTGAAGGACAGAGGTATCTTTGGCCTGAGCAATGAAAGCAATTATAAACTAGATAAAAAGCAGCCCTGACCAGAGCAGCTTGGAGAGGCCAAAATGCTTATTTTACTTGTACAAAGGACAGAAAAAGGCCACAGGAAAACGTGGGTGGGGTGGGGTAGGGGTGGGGGAGGAACGATGGGACAAACGTACATTCACAGAGGATAAAGAAAAGTCGCAGGATAACAGAAAGAAATACATTTTCAGAGAATAGAGGAATGTTGCAAGTTAAGGGGGAGAGAAAGAGGCTTCGACCATATAGGCTTTGGCCTATGAAACTGATACTATAAAACAAAATAACCAATGAGGGAAACATGGAGGCCCTAAATTAATGAAAGGTCCAATCAGAAAGGGCCAAGCTCAAATAAAGAACTGCAGCATACAGAAACTGGAGAGAAAGGAACACCAGCAGGATTTTTTTGAATTTTCCAGAGAGGAGAGAGGGAGGGAGGGAGGGAGGGAGGAAGGGGGAGAGGAAGAGGGAGAGAGAGAGAGAGAGAGAGAGAGAGAGAGAGAGAGAGAGAGAGAGAGAGAGAAACTTTTCCCACTTAGGGGCCCCTCCTCAGAGGTCCTTTGGTTACACCTCTGCCCAGATGGAGTTTGTATATACTTCCAATAAACTTCTACATTTTTATTAAAGAAATCTGTTAGTCCATGAATTTATTCTTCATCTTCGTCGAACAAAACCCCACTAGAAATCTGTACCCTAAATCCCATGTTTCACCAGGGAGTGGCTCAGGGAGATGGGAGAGTCATCTCTTATGACCAGTCCAAACTCCTGCCTCCCACACAGAGAGTGCTCTCTGCCTTCCGAGGTTGAACGCACGGGCCCCTGGTCAGGGCTGGGCTCTATCCCAAACAGCTCCTGACCCTTTCCTCCAACACCCGTCCTACCAGCTCGGCCACCTCCTTCATCATAAGCACCTAGACACCTCTGCTTCACTAGCCCAGGCCTGGCCACCACAGGAGAAGAGGGAGTAGAACTTCTATTCAGTCAGATCAGGGACTTGGGCCCTAACTTATCCAGGCCCCCTGCTTTATGAAAGGGGTCTCTTTGTACTTTCCTATGAAAGAGCCTCTCCAATCAGAGGCCTTGGCTACAACCACTGAGAGCAGTTGGGGCGGGGGTGGGAGTAGTGGGGAGGGGAGCAGCCCCAATTCCTCCAGTTCCAGGGGCTGCATCCTGCGGAGGCTCAGACACTGAGAGCACTGGGCGGGGGACAGGGGACGACGATGACATAGCCTCCATTCTTTCTGGTTCCAAGGCCTGCAACCTGCAGAGGCTGAACCTTTCTTCCTGTCCCCTCACTCAGGGAAGTGACTGCTTAGCCAGCCAGGATCTCCCCTGAGATCCATGTAGCTCTGAGCATCATGGGACTCTCACTGCTTCGGAGAGACAAGTTGGGCTTAGAGTGGGCCCGAGCCTGGGAGAAGTTCTGGGCTCCCACCCAAACTCCACCCTGCTTCCCTGAACTGTGGGGGAAGGACATTCCACAGTAGAGTTGATGATTTGGGAACAGACTGACAGGGTGAGAGCAGAAACTGCTAATGACTCAAGTCAAAGAGCCTTAGGCGACAGCATCAAGTTCCCCCCTGGGAGAGGGGGTTTCTTTCTACAGGCTGGGGGCAGCAGCTGGAGGGCAGGCTCAGGGGGCAGCAGCTGGAGGGCATGGTGATATGACAAAAGCCTGAGGGTGGCTCTCAGCTGCCTTGCTTCCTCATGGAGGGCAATAAAGGGGCCATTGGTCCTATGACAGGCCCCACAGCTCACTGGGTGACAGAAGGGATCAGTGGGGTGCACACTGCTGCCTTGTGAGGTGAGAAGACACCAGCAGCATGCAGTTGCCAAAGAATAGAAGAGAAAGAGTTGCACCTCAGATAGAGGAACCCACTCCTAAGTGAGGGCTGGGTTCGTCTTCTGAATAGTAGAGCTCTGAAGGTTCCCGCTTCCCTTGGGGTATGGAGGTAACCAGCCATTTCCTGGGGTTTGGCTGCTAGTGGCCCTCCACAAGCCGGTAAATGCAGCCTGGCTGGGAGGGAAGCTTCTTGGTGGGAAGGAGTCAGTCAGTTGGGACAGGCTTGGCTGCCCAGGTCCCCACCCTTAAACATGGGTTGGTTTTGCCTATATTGTCTTATGTTGCCCTTCTGTAGAACTGGGACAGGGAGGGGACAGACACAGCGGCGCGACACCTGCCAGACATGTGCCATTTCCTCAAAGTCACTCCAAGCCCTCTGATAGCTCAGATTCCTGACAAGAAAAACCCGAAGACCCCTTCTGGCAGGAACAGTAACTGTGCACACAGATAGTCAGTGCCGTCAGGCTCTGCCCCAGGTTTGTAGCAGAAGAAAGAGCTGGGGGGGTTGGGGGGGGAGTGGACCTCAGGGCCAATATGCTGGGTGGGATGAATGTGTGGGAGCTGTGAATGCTCTTGGCCTTTGGTAGAGACAAGCCTAAGTCAGGCCTGGGCAGCAGCGCTGGGATGTGGAGAGGCCCCCAGGTTTCTGGTCAGGTTGGGGGCAGTTTTCATGCTACAGCTAGGACCAGGATGGAGCTGTCCTGAGACAGGGCCCCTGTGTGACTCCTCCATGGCCCTGGCTACAGACCCAGATGGAAAAAGGGCAAGAGAAGCACCTTTCTCCTTCCTCATCTGCTGTCAAACCAGTTCCATCCTGCTTAAAGTCTTTTCCACATTTTGGGGCTCCTAACTGTCTTATGGTTGTGGCGCCCTAGGGAAGCAGCCTCCTTGGCCAGGCACAGGAGAGGCCGGTCCAGGAGCAAAGGCCGTCTCTTCTCCTGTCCACACTGCTCCTGGAGCCCCCTCCCTGCTCTTCCTCCTCTGGGAGCCACAGGTTCTCTTCCCTGTAGGAGATGGGCAATGTGGACTGAGGTGCCACTGGCTGGAGCCTTCCCCTTTTAAACCCTATTTAGTATTGCTGCTTAAGAGGCTGGGGCCTGGCACGGGGCCAGGGTGGTGGAGGCCTTCAAGCCCTTGGTAGGGAAGCAAAACTTAATAAAAGTCAATCCATGGCCAAACAACCCTGTCCAGGGTCCTGCCAGGGCACAAGTGGTGCGAGAAAGGGAGCAGTCTATGCAGCTGCCATTGGCGGCTCCCTCCTTGGTCCTCAGACCTGCCCAGAATCCCTGAAGGAAGAGGAGGAGGAAATTCTGCATCAGACTCCTGCACAGGAAGGGGAGGCCAGGCCAGCCTCATTATTAGGAGAGAAGTCCAAAGTGCACATGGAGGAGGAATGAGGCCTGGCGGGGAGGCAGCTAAGTTCTTGTGGCTGAGAAAGCAGCAGTCACACACACCTACTCACAATGCACACACACATAACACACTTGCTGAGACTTCGGGATGCTCCTGGCCTCACACAACCTTTCAGTACTTCTTTTCCTCAGTTAGCTCACAGTTACCGCCACAATCTCTGAACCCCAGGTGCCACCATGGTGTCACAAGTGGAGAAGACTGGGGGTCCTGGGGACACTTCAGATATGCAGTTATCTGAGCCCTGCCAACCCTGAAGACTGCTGCGAAGTTCTGCCCTTGCTGCTCCTGGGAACCAGCCGCCAGGGAGAGGCAAGCCCTGTTAGGTTCCCCCGGAGTCTTGAAGAGAGAGAGATGAGCAGGAGAAGGGCCCAGGAGGAAGGCAGGCCCCGCTCGGAGAGTGGTACACTGCATTTTAATTAGACAGAATAAAAACATGCAGCCTGTGTGAGTAATTAATCACTGGTAATTACTCCTCAGCGTCATCCTGTGGCATCAGTGCAAAGATGACTTGGGCTCTTTCAGGCAAATCCATGTGTAGTACATAGTGATGCTCTTGGCAAGGGACCCACCTCTCCATCTCAGGCCAGAGTCCCTTCTCTGTCCTCTCCTGGTCCCTCTGGGGCCTCTACCCTTAAGAGGACTGCTTAGATCGGAAGAGGTAGCTAGTAGGCTCAAGTGCAGGCTGAGTAGCCGGGGAGTAAAGACACTTTCAGAATCTGGGTCCCAGAGGCTGGTGCTTGCCACGCTGACCCTCCAGCTGCTAACTCTTCAGTGAAGGTTCAGCCCTTTATACACAAGCCCAGCACCAATCTCCTCCACTCCCTGCAGCGGGTAGAGGACCTGGGATGGCAGCCTAGGTGGAGTTGTCACAAACAGGAAACCCAAGAGGGAGCTCTTTGCTGTAGGAGCAGAGGCTGCCTGCTCGCCATCCCTCTAGGAAGGCAGGGTTTCTGTGAGAGGAACTGGAAGGGTGGAGACCTCCTCAGAGGCTTCCTGATGGCACACTCCTCCGAGGTGTGCACAGTCTCTTTCATTTGTCCTAGTTTGTTGGGCAGCATTCCCCCCTCCCCTGCCCCCATTGCATCCCCGCCCTAATCTCCAGGAGATGGAAGCAAAGACAGAGACCAGGGAGGGTGGCCGGAGGCCCAGTCCCTGAGAGAAGCAATGTGTGTTCTTGGAAGAAAGGGATGGCTGCTCCAGGGTGGAGGAGAATGAAGGGCCTTTGGGGTCCCCTAGGCCCCCCATTCCTTTTAGCCAGCAATGGGGCCTTGGCTATGGGAGGTGAGCTGCAAGCCAGATGGTGGCCCCATGGGGGAAGGCAAGGTTTATTCCTGGAACAAATTTATGGCTCAGCATGCCTGTCCCATGAAATCCTCCTCAAGCTCAGGGAAACTGTGACACATTGGTGGCCGGCTGATTTATCCCATTAGCAGGGCTGGGCTCTAAGTTAGTGGCAATAGGCTGGAGGGTGGTGCTAAGCCTGGCTCCCACCACTAAACCCACTGGGTTCCTTAATCATCCATTTGTTTCCTAAAGCTGCTTTCCAACCCCCTCGCCCCCCGTCTCTTCGATGCACTGTCTGCAGAGACGATGGACTGTAAATCTGCTGTCCTAACAGCTTTATACATCTCCTGGGGCTGCTTCCAAAATGGGCTTCCCTGCAGGGCAATGTGAAGGGAACTCAGATGTGGGCTTCTGGAAGGGCTAGGAATGGGGAAGCAGTAGCAACACCCATCTCCTGCACCAGGGACGCCCCAGTCGGTTCTCTCATTGATCCACGGTCACTGCCCTGACCCACCTGAGCATGTCTATAACAGGCTTATGGCTGAGACACCTTGCCTTGGGTCTTATGTGGTTCCTGATATGGAGTCTAAGACCAACCAGGGTGCCTCAAGTTGCGGAATGACAGAACCACTTCCTTCCGTTGTAGAAAGGCAGTGGTGTTAATGGTGGTGAGAGAAAGAATGAGCCCAGGGAAGGGCATCCCTCCCACCGTCCAACCCCACCCATACCTTCTCCTTCTTCTGCTTGGCGGCCTCCTCAGCAGAGAGCAGGGATTTGTAGTAGGAGCTGCGCTCCGCAGTGAAGTGGACCTTGGAGAGTGCATGCTCCACCAGCAAGACGGACAGGTTGGCACTGTCGATGTGCAGCCAGCCGATGAAGTTGCCGGCCTTGTCCATGCTCTCCACCTCCACCTCCACCTGGGACACAGAGAAAGGGGGCTCAGAGTCAGTGTGCAGGGGATGGCCCTGGGTGTGCGGGGGGCTGGGGAGCGGCGCTGAGGCCCAGTGCTCAGGCCCTGGGCAGCTGCCACCAGGTTCACTGCATGTGATGAGCGGCTGGAACTAGGAGAGGGAAAGAAGTGCTGAGGAGAAAAGCCGGAGCTTGTGAGAGCCCCTGCGCTGCTGCCCTCTGAGAACCCTTCGCTTCAGTTCTGTAAGTTGGCTCTATGCTTTTTAGCCACTCACACCCTAGAATCATCCTTGATAGATATACCACTCACAAAGCAACTTCAAATTCCCCTTCCTTTTGACAGAGAGCTAATAGGGTAAACTCTACTCCTTAGCTTAAGTAAACTTTACTCCCTGTTAGCTGTGTGTGTGCGCGCGCGTGTGCGTGTGTGTGTGTGTGTGTGTGTGTGTAGCTGGGCGTCAGAATGAGATCAGAAGCAGAAAGCTCTGGGCACATGCACTTTTCTCTTCCCTCCCCCCCCCCCCCAGCTCTGCTAGGAAGAGAGGCAGATTCTGGGAGCAGGGCAATCCCTGGGGAGAGGGAAGCCTGTGTTCTTTCTGGAGGAGCTGAATGAATTAATGCTTAATTTAACAAAGGTAAAAAAAACTGGCTGCATGAGAGTCAGGCGAGTAGATGAAGGATGGGACAAGTGGAAAAGTTAGGGGCTAACCCCAGCAGAAGGTTCCCCCCAAGGAAGAGTAATTGCCATAAGCCCAGACCTTGAACTATGTGCTGGTGCTGAGCTTCAGAACCCGTTCCCCTCACGTCCTCCCCTCGAGATCCCCACAAGGTTCCAGGGATCTTAAGCCCCCTGGTCCCTGTAAGACCCAGGACCCCAGGAGCAGAACTGCCTCTGCTCCTAGTGAGACAGGGGCCTCACTATCATGGTCATAGTGGTGGCGGATCTGCTCCCACCTCAAGGAGGCAATGGCCCAGGAAAAAGTCCTTTTTTTATTTTCTCCCCCTGCTAAAGGGGACTGTAAAGCCTTTGCTGCCAAATGTAAAAACTTGTAATGGCTTCAAGCTCGATTAAGCAATAAAATGAATGTCTAAATACCTGAGAATGCTCTGAAGCCTGGGCCAGAGCCTGTGGCAGCAGCCTAGGGCAGAGGATTGGAGGGGCCAAGGGAGGGAGCAGCCACCTGTCTGGTGGCTCTGCCTCAGCAGAGAGAGATGGCAGCAGATATAAGTCCTTTGAAGTAGACGAGATGGCACTGATGTGCAGAGGGGAGGGCAGTGGAAGGAAAAGAGGGGGCAGAGCCAGGGCCTTTTCCCATTCTTGGACATCCTCTTCCTGCTTGAGATCCACAGTTAACCCTTCCAGGGTAAATGCAAAATCAACAGTGCCCCAAACTGAGATATGGTACAGAAGAGGGAATGTAGACTTTATTAGAGCTATGGAAAAAGGTACTGTATGTGTAGATCCAAACCCAAGTTGATTGATACTGTAGGTGAGGAAACGAGGCACAGAGAAGGGAAGTGCAGCTAGTAAGGGGCAGAGCTGAGAGCACCTCCTTCTCTTTTCTCTAGCCCTGTTTCAGGAGCACCCTTTTCTCCAGTCATACCTCTCACCCCACCTCCTTGCTTCAAACCAGGTCATGCCAGCTCCCACCACGATCAACACCATGGGGTCTTGCACCTCCCTAGTAGAGCCAGGATGGGTCTACCCAACACCTGCACCACCTGCTGAGGGGCTGAAGCAGGGAGAACTAGCATCTAATACCTGTAGATGTCAAAATATGTTCCTCCTGTCTAATTCTGGCAACTAACATATTGGGGGGTCTGCAGTTGTTGGGGAGAAGGGCAGTTGGGCAACATGGGGCTTTGATAAAAACAGGTACCCCAAGAGCTTACCGGCTGGTAAGGCATCTAAATTCATTGAGGTGAGCGATGAACTTTGTGAAGTTTTGCCACCTTGCAAATGCCCAGGGCACTGGAGCCCCAGGGAAGCTCTGCTGTGGAGCCACTGGGTGCCCCTACAGTAAGAGGACCAAGGGTAGAGGAAGAGGCTGCCATCTTAAAACAGGGATGGGCAAAATGAGAAATCAAAAGGCACAAATTTCCAGTTATAAAATAAGTAAGTCCACAGGGTTGTAATGTACAACATAAAGAATATAGTCAATAATATGTTTCTCTTCCTCCCTCTAAAAATCAATAGAGAAAATATTCTTGCATGAGGATTAACAACAAAATACAGTAATAATTGTACAATGACAGATGGTTACCAGATTTATTGTGATCACTTTATAAGCTATATAAATGTTGAATTACTGAAACTAATAAAATATTGTATGCTCTGTTTTTAAAAAAAGATACACAGAAAAACCATCTCTTATCCTTCTTAATTTGCCAAGCTTTATCGAACACACCAAGACCAAGAAGCAGCAGGTCCCAGAAGAATTTTGGGAGGCAGTAGGAAGACAAGAGAGGCTGTGTGCCTTGTGTTTAGGGACTCATGAGATAACAGGTGTGTGTGTGTGTGTGTGTGTTGATGCTGGCTTCCACCACTAAACCACTGAAAGGCTGCATGCCGCCTTGTGTTTAGGGACACATGAGATAATAGGTAGAGTCTGGTGTGTGTGTGTGTGTGTTGATGTTGGCTTCCACCACTAAGCCACTGCCTTCCCTGTACTTGGGGCTTCATGAGACACCACTTTATATTCTGCCAAAAGCAGCAAAGTTGGTAGAGTTCCCAGGTTTGACCTCTTGCCTTCCACTGTGTTAGGAGCCAAGTGTCCTTTCCCTAAAACTGAGGATGGCTGTTCTGCATGAGCACATGGCCTCCCTCCAGGCTCGAGTAGCTAGACATGGGCCAGGGTAATTGCGACAAGCTTGATGGCCACCCTCATCACTCCTCTTGCCACTGACTTGCTGGAAATGAATGCAAGAACTGCAGAGATGGGTGGCAAAGGCAACGGAGCAGGCAGCTTCCCTCTATTCCTACAAGACACCCACACTATGACTTTACTCCACGTGGCAGTCCTGAAATCACACCTCTTTCTGAGGCCACAAGCCAGAGGTTGGCCTCTCAAGGGCTTACATCGGAGGGAGAACAGAGCAACTAGCAGTCATAGCTGGGGCCAATACTGTCGCGGAGCAGTAGGCTCTCTGGCAGGCGAGCAAGCAGCGCACTTAAACAGCGCCCCTCACCCTGCAATCGATACACTAACTTGGGCTTGATAGGTTCCTGGGCCTGGTGGGCCACAAAGAAAGAAATCTCTAGCCTTGGGCACTATGCTGCCACTGAATCCATCTTGGGTTACAGGAGATAAAGCTGTCGCCTAAGTCTCTGCTTCCCCTTTATTAAGCTGCCACAACCACGGTCATTTCTCAGTTAAGCAAAGGTACTTCAAGGTATGGGCTGGCCTCAGCGAAGAGATAGGGCTGGGCAGTGGTCCTGCTCCCAGTCTCTTGGTTTTTGGCCTCTCTGGCTAAATCCTGCTCTTCTGCCTCTTTCTGGACAGGCCCCAGCCTGAATGGTCACATGGAATTCAGTTTGAAGATCAAAGTCTTAACTCTTCTCAAGCTCTGGGAGAGCTATAGGGAAGCAAGCAGAAGGTTAAGCAGGGCATGCCCAGGGAGATGTGTTCATCCTTCATTACATTTCTCTCTTATATTGACTGCCAAAAAATTGGGTCCATAGTTGTACAAGCTCTACTCCATTCAGTTTAAAGAATCACTTTCTTATATTCTTGGGAGGCCCCTACAAGGTACGTGTCATCGGGAGCTCAGGCCTTGGGCGACTACTATGGGCTGCCAGAGTGCTTCATATGTTTGTGTGGACATTTGGTGTGTACATGGGTGGGCTCTGGCTTTGAAAGTACCAGAGTTAAGTGTATACATGGACATAGCAGTGTCAGCAAGGGACAGGTGGTGACTCTTCTCTTCAATGCTTATGCTAAAGCTGAAAGCTAGG